>JAIUZE010002503.1:0-86181 GCA_022085475.1 Heliosperma pusillum | reverse complement strand
TCATGATGTTTTTAATGTTTCTAAATTGAGAAAGTATGTTAGTGATCCAAGCCATGTATTTCAAAAGGAATTGCCCGAGCTTGAACCGAATTTATCCTTTGAAGAGAAGCCGATCCGCATCCTAGATCGTAAGGATAGAAAGTTGAGAAGTAAAGTAGTTCCTTTGGTGAAAATCTTGTGGAGAAGTGCAAATGTCGAAGAAGAGACTTGGGAAACCGAAGCTTCTATGCGTAGTAAATATCCGAGTCTTTTCGAGTGAGGTAATTTTTATTTTTCCTCAAGTTTCGAGGGCGAAACTTTTTAAAAAGGTGGGGTGATTATAACACCCGGAAATGTACCCTATTTTTCTAGTAGAAATATTTTACGAAATCTTTTTAGCAAATTTAAGTTTTAAATTAGCTTTTTATGTTTCGAGTCGAATTAAGAATTTCCGAGTTCGTTTTTGGAGTTTCCGCGAGATTCCATGAAAATCCCGTCTTAAGTCGAGTTTGACTTTTCTTGACTTTTGAGTCGAGTTTGACTTTTCTTGACTTTTGAGTCGAGTTTGACTTTCTTGACTTTGGAACCGTCTTTGACTTTTTCCTTCATAACTCACACAACTCCCTCCTTAACCTAATTTTTCATTCAAACACAAACACAAATATCTTCCTCCTTAAGAAATCTCAAAACTTCCCTCTTTGATATCGATCTTAGAATTCGCGTAGCTTCTTCGTTCTTTGATAGAATTTACGTAAGTTCGTCTCATTCTTCTTCCCTAACCTTCCTCTATCCGCATTGATATTAAAATCACCGTCTTTCTCGCTTTTCAAGCTTTCCGTCTTTCTCAAGATGAACTTTATTCATCTTTTTACGATCTATTTGTAGGTGGTGACCTCCAAGATCCCGACAAAGACTATTTCCTTATAGAAGAGGAGCTTGACGATTAGTAGAGGCGCTTAAAGGTAACGGTGAAGGGTTACTCGATATCATTTACATGTTTTACATGCTTTATATGCTAGAAATCGTATTAGAATACGATTAGGAAGATTAGAAATCATACTATGATTAATGGATGATGTTATATGGTGAATGTTGATGATATATATTGATTGTTGATGATTATTAGAAGCATATATGAGAATTGGATTGAATTGGTTAAGTGAGCAAGGCTCACAGGTGAACTGGTGTTCCCTGCCGGTCGACCGGCCGCCGGTCTGCCAACCGGCTGGGAACACATCAGTAACACCTTTGGAAACTTGGTTTGTGCATGATGAGGTGCTCCAGGCCGGCCCACCGGCCGCCGGTCCATCCACCGGCCTGGAACACATCAGTAAGTGAAGTTGGATTTTTGGTACTGTATTCTGTGCCGGTCCACCGGCCGCCGGTCCACTGACCGGCCCAGACCACATTTCTCTGTTTTATATGATTTTTTGTTTTTGCCCTGTGTTCTGAGCCGGCCCACCGGTCACCGGTCACTTGCCCGGCCTGGAACACGGCTGTGTTGTTTTCTTTTGACTTCTAAAACTCGTGATTTATAATAGTTCGCATGATCCGTTTATCGTATAATTTTACGTAGAGTCTTATAATATTCATGTTTTGAATATATGATTTCTTATTCGCTTGTATCACATGTTTCGTGAGGGTTTTTGCTATGTCCCACTTTGAGTCGGTTTTTACAAATGATACGGTTTGAGCACTATTTTGTCTTGTGCTTTGTACTCTCTTTTCCTTGGCTACCTTCCCGTTCGTAAGGCTGGAATGTCGGAACGGAGAGGTATCCTACTGCTTAAATGCATGTGTAGTGGGCATACGACGACGTTGTTGAGATTTGAACGCTATGCGTTGATCGACCCGGCCGTCAAATGTTGTGTACTTGCGAGGTGGTGTTATTTGCATGTAGCGTACCGCTTGTTATGTGGCTAGAGATCTTTTCCGCCTCTTTCGTGAATGTTTGCTACCGAATTTGGGGTACTCGGCGTCATTTGATTGATCGAGTCTTGGATGCGAAACGTTTATCGCATGTCGAACTGGAAAATGCGATTCCGGGATTCTGGCCAGATTTAGACTAGGACCGTATTATTATCGTCGTCCTACCGGAGGAAATTAGTGAACATATACGAAATGTGATCGTGTATGATTTCAGGGAAATGTTTATCCCGTGGATGCCTGTTAATCATATTTGCAATGTACATGGTGCTAGTGCGTTTCATTTACCGTGAGAGATGTCGTCTTATGTCGTTCTTGAATGCGTGATTTCATGACATTATTCATGGTCATTGCATGATTGGACACCGTCATTGTCTTGGTTCGTGAATGGATGATAATATGTTGGATTTACTGTGATCATCGCATGACTTGACTGGTTTGTCTGTAGAGTCTCAATCTTATCAATCTTATACCGCTAACGGTGAGATGCAAGCCCTAGTGAGCTTATTCGGTTGCCTAAGTGTGTCTTCCCCGAGTCTTTGAATAACATGATGGTTACAGATTTGATTTCCACATGATCTTATCATTATCTATAGAATTGCCTATATATCCTTATCGTATCTCACATGTATATCTATATATGCATGATTTTACTTTTGTATTTCCTTATATGTACGTTTGATGTGATATGGCTGGGAGAACCCGAAGTTACTCCCCACTGATTGTGGCGTTCATGTTTTTCATGAATGAACAGGTTGCGTGCATGGATGACTTTTTGGATATGATATTTTGGGGTTCGGGTGTGAGCTACCGGGCGTTGTCCCTCGAAGTTCACCTCTAGACGAATTTAGCTAGTTTTGTTAAACACTTGTTCTTTGCTAACATTTTAAGAGACCCCATCTCTTTGTTGTATTTTCCGCTTTTAGTTGTAATATTTTGACACTCCTCGTCTTATTTAACTTGCATGTATAAAAGTTTTTAAAACTACCTATTTCGGCAATATAATTCACATGCTTGTTTGTTTTATATTTCCGCATTCGCGAGGGTTGTCACATCACCTCCGGAAAGCTTTGATGTTAGCTTGCTTTGGAGTGCTATTTCGACTTACCCTGTCTCTCGTTGGGACCACATCCCACACCAACATATACATCATCCCGCCATTAGAATTTGGCAAAGATTCATGGGATGGACCTTTTTGGGTCGTGCTGAACCTCATTTGGTGAGACGAGTAGAGTTAGAAATATTAGGAGGATTTTTGAATGTGGATGGTAATGAACCGTGGTCTGTTAGTATACCGTATCATTTTGCTGTTCAGTTGACCAAAGCTGTTAATCCTAAGACCACAGCCATTGTCTATGGAGGTCTTATCACTCACTTAGCTATACAAGTTTGTGGCTTTAACCAAGCCACCACCAACCTTCGGGTATTGACTACACCTCCCACCGAGATGGGAAATGGGTTAGATTATGCATACTTTTTTCAGCTCAACTGGTTTCGTACTTCTCATCCCCATATGATTTGGAGGATTGCTGGCCGTGACTCGGTCAAGTTGACCGCCGAGGAAGAGCTAATTCCAATTCTTCGGCAGCGACCTCTACTTCAAGAGGGTGAGTCTCTCTTACCTCGACCTACCTACTACCTTCCAGTTGGGGATATTACTCCCATTGACCCCCTGTTCAGCTTAGATCCAGCCGCCCTGAGGTTGGATCATCCTCTCAATCGACCCATGCTGAGGGCGATGTAGCCGCCATGTTTGAAGCTTTAACATTATCTGTCAATAGGATTCAGTCCGACCAACAGCTTGCTTTGCACCCCATATATGACCACTTTGCTAGGCAAGGTGTGATTAGACCCGAGGGCCCCCACCCGTCTTTTTATACTTGGCCCGAGGGGAGGTATGGTGCTGCTTATGGTGCAGGTGTGCCGCAAACCGGACCGGATTATTGTGGAACCGACTATGGCGTAGAGAGGTTTGGAGGGTATGGAGGTGATTTTCCTGATCACCAAGTGGAGGAGTATCAAACCTTTGGAGCCAGCAACCCAACCGGGATGTTTTCTTCTCGTGGTAGTTATCATTCTGCAGATGATACCCACTATGCAGATGCTTCTGGATCCGAACCCGAGCCACCTCCTTCTGAGAGGAGAGGCCGTGGCTGGTGGCCTTTGTGATTTGATGATGAGCTTCCCTTGTTTATACTAGCTTGGGGGAGGCTGGCCATTTTGTAAGAATTTTATTATTTTTCTTTATTTTTCACATTTTTAGTTTTATTTTGCCTTTTCCCATTAGAATTTCATATCGTTTCTCTGTTCCATGTGCTATTAGCCGTTTCTCGGTTTGTTTCTGTTATAATCGCATGCACATTGAGGACAATGTGAAGTTTTAGCTTGGGGGAGGATTTGCATTTAGGAACTGCATTTAGGATTGCATTTAGATTTTTAGTTTTCTTTTTAGTTTATTTTCTTTTAGTTTTCTTAATTTCTTTTTAATTTTTATAGGAAAAATTTCGGAAAAAAAAACAAAAAAGAAAAGATCATTTCCATCTTACATTTCTCATTTTGTAGTTTTTATAAGCTGATGTTTCGTTTTATTATGAGGAATTGTGCATTCATGGGGATGTCTTGTACACAGTAGATAGGGAATTGCATTTGGACTTAATTAAGCTTGATCTTGACTTTGGCAAGCTACTCATATTGTAAGGTAGAGCCTCCAGTGGTCGGTACATCTGAACCGATCCCAGTTTAGGAGTGAGTAGTTTCTCCTTATAGTCTGTGTTACATCAAAACGCATAAGTATGGTTTTTATTCCATTTTCTATAAGTATTACTGTCATGATCTACAGTTTGAAGCCATTCAATCTCTTGTTCACCTTTCACAATAAACACCCTTCTTTCTAGCTACATTATAAATTTGCCTACCCTTGTTGAGCTAGTAACCAACTATTTGTGTAGAGGTGTTCTGTGCTTTTACGATGATATGATAATTCCACCATTTGGTGTGAGCCGTCTCGGGATTACTGATTTTCGGGTTTTGGTGAAAGAGAGAAAAAAAAGAAAAAAGAAAAAGAAAAAAAAAAGAGCTTTGAAAGAACGATGAAAAATGAAAAATGAAATTGAAAGCTCAAAAGAAGAAAAAGAGAAAAGAAAAGAGGAAAAACGCTTCCATGAAATGAAAAGAAAGAAAATTATGGGAAGTCGTATCTTGATTCTAATGTTTAATAAGCCAATATGCTGCTTTTGGCTTTGACTATTATCGATGGGAATTGGTATGATTTGGATTGAGTATCCACTACACATTTGGTTATTACTAGCTTGACTTTAAGCTCCACATTACCAAATTCATTTGTCCACTTTCTTACCCAAATTTCCCAAGCCTCTTCTTTACTTTACTAGTGCTTCTTACATTATATTTTGATCATGATTAGTTTTACTTAATGATTTTGGATTGTCTACCATACTAGACTGCGTGCACATTCTTATAAGTTGTAGATAGGTGAGTGTCACTTCAAATTTGAACCAATATTTCCTATTTTACAAAAATTTGAGTGATGAGTGTACCGTGAGAGTCCATTGTCATAAAGATCATGCAAGAGCTGAAAAGGTCCGAAGAATATTTTCTATGCTGCGCCGTTATGTAAATCTCAACCATGTTTCGCATTTTTCTTTCGCCCTTGTTGCTGTGGGTTTATGATTCATCTACTTATTAGAGCTTACTTTTTGAAATTTGTATGATGGATTGATCATCGTTAGCTACCCTTGTCCTAGTTATGATTGTTATGATTGCTTGAGGACAAGCAAGGGTTTAGCTTGGGGGAGTTTGATAAGTGATATTTTGTATTGATTTATCCCCCGTTTTAGCTCGATTTCTATATGATTTATGCACTTTGTTAAGTGATTAACGAGCTAATACTGCTATTCTAGTTGTTTTGCGTGTTTTGACTTATTTTATAGGAAATGAAGCGGTTTTGCTGTATTTTCCTACTTTATGGAGCAAAGACACTAGGATACGAGTTTTCAAGGAATTAATGATAGCCAGTTCACAATTTCATTACAATTCCGCTACATCTTTCCTCGAATGGACTCAATTTGGATTTTGGCTTTGGACTTTAAGAAGAAAACTCAACCAAAGTCAAGATAAGATCAGCCCAAGCCCAATTCCGTAATGCATTGACCAAAGACTAAGGCATAGGATTCCGTGCCTAAGATGAAAAGACGGAAAATCCGACATACACAAAAACCCGATCGGATTTCCTGTTACCCGATCGGGTATTTCTGCAAGAAGACGTTACTTGGCTCTTCTTCAATCCGAGCTTAAATGGGAGGTTTAATGCATTGACTAGGGTACGAATAAGCAAGAGGATCAGCAGCCATGCAGCCTTATAAAAGCCAATGATCATCCAAGCATAAAAACACACAATCTCACAATAATCTAATAATCTATTATCATTTCTTTTAGCACACTTTCTTTCAAGTTTTTATAGCTTTCTTAGTATTTCTCTAGTGTTTACTTAGCTTTTGTTATTGGGTATTTGTTCTTACTTTCATTCTTATATACTCATTTTCCTTATCGGTAATTCTCTAATCTTATTTACTTATGCAATTTTAACCACCGTGAATTATAATCTCATTAGTATCATTTTCACAATATTGTTGTTAGTAGAAAATCAACCTAAAATCAATTTAGTTAAAACCAAAGTATTATTTAGCATGTCACATTATAATTTACCTAATCATATAATCCTTAAAAATATCATTAGAATGATTGTTGACATAATCACCATAATCACTTTAGTACTTACATTTCATAGTCTAATTTCATATATATCTTTTTCTTGCTAATCTACTTAATCACATAATCACATAGATTAGATTAAATCTAATATTGTAAAATTATTATTGTGTAAATAAAATAAATAGAGTTGTAATATTTGAAATGATTTACGAGTTAAATGAATTATAAGAAGAGTAGTTACCAATTGAACCGTCTAAATTGTTTCTTTCTTTGGTCGTGTCAAAATTCTATAACTTTGTTTAGTGGCCATAAACAATTGTTTGTATTAGTCATTTCTATCTTTATGACGAGAGTTGGGATAGGAATTAGGACTATCAATAGGGGTTTAGTGACTTAACCATGCTGAAAGGACGTTAGGACCCAGTAAAAGGTCAGTACGAATCCGGAAGGAATATACCGCTACAAGGCCTAGACAATCATAAGTAATTCTAATATTGGTATCTATGAAACTTTTAATGAGTTTTACATGTATTTCTCTTTCACTATATCAACTTGATTAGTTAGTTTAATTTATCGTTTTAGATAGTTTATTTTATTGTCTTTTTATTTCTGTTATTAGATAGTTTACTTTATCGTTATCTAGTTAGTTTATCGTCTTTTTATTCCCGTTCCTAGATAGTTTTTATTATTGTTATTCTCTGGTTAATTAGTTTAGCTAGTTAGACTTTCAGTATTGTCATTTAAATACCGTCTTTAGTTAGAAATTAGTTGTCAATATTCGGATTAGAGGACTTCCCTGATCGGGTACATCACAACCCGATCGGGTATGTCTTCTGTTCTGGGTTTTTTGTTTTGTAATTTACATATTTGTTCTTACATATCGTCATTTATATTCCTGTCATTTTATTTTATGTTAATAGTTCAGACAAACAACTCAAGTGACTCGATTTTAAATGAAAACCAATCCATAACAACGCATAAGTAACAGGTACTCCCTGAGGATCGACACCCTACTTTCCTAATTACATTCCTTATGTTGTTAGCCTAGTCCGGGTAAATTATTTTTGTTTCGGGACCGCGACAGAACCGATCAATAGTAGATAATTCCGGTCAGACAGTTACACTCTAGATTAAGAAAACCACTCATGATATGATCAAATGCAAGTACGACTTGCAAGACACCTTACGTTGAGTGGGAGATTATAATAGGAAAAGAGAATTGGTGACGCACACTTGTCTCGGACAAGTGAGAGATTGTTGGAGTGAGTGTCCTCAACAATAGAGCGATCACATAATTAAATCTCACTAATAAGAATACAAAGGGATGATGAATATTATAGTCAACTGGTCAACATAAATCGGTAAAGATTTGTTCAAGTTAGTTTGACGTTACTGTCGTATGACGGTGGTGATCAGTTGATCCAATGAGGTCACACCTAAAGGACAATCCCCTAATCATGTAAGTTAATTAATTTTATAGCGATACAAATTAATTAATCACTTAAATTGAACTAAGTTTATATTGTAAGTGAGAATTATATCTTATTGTAATATGATTAAATAAGATTCATTCTAGTAATTTAATTGTTACATTACTAAGAATGCATTATGTTTATGAAACATTTGAGATAAGAAAAATTGGTTGATTAAAATTACAATTAGTTGTAGATTATATTAACCAAATATGAGATGACCCATTTTATTTACATGTAATTATAAAATATGATTTAAAATATTAAGTCTAATTTTTGTTTTTGTTTTGAAAATGCATTTAAATTGGTGAAATGCACATTTATAAGCAAAGATTACATATTACATGTCACATCTCGTATCTCGCATATGTGACAAATGCCAAAATGCAAAAATAAAATGGACACCCATTTTATATGGGTGCATCGGTTTTGTGAGCTTAGTGGGTAGGATTTTAGTTTGTAATTTTGTTCTAATTAAGAATTAGCCTAAATCATTAGTACATAAACCTATACACTCAACCTTTCTTGTGAAGAACAATTGAAAGGGACAACACCCACCCATGTGGTGTAGGGTGGCTGGTCCATGTCAACAAAATAAAGAGGACAAGTTTCCTCTTATTTAATATAGATCATCTCATTTTATTTGCATACTAGTCTTCACTTCTCTCTACCTCAAATTCTCACTACAACTTAAGAAGTTCTTAATAACTTGAAGTTCATATTTTTACTAATAATTTTACTAAGTCTAGTAGTTAGATTATTAGTTATTTTAAGGGAGACTACTATATTATACTAGTGAAGTATCTTATATATTGATTAAAGGTGTAACACCCGGAAATGTACCCTATTTTTCTAGTAGAAATATTTTACGAAATCTTTTCAGCAATTTTAAGTTTTAAATTAGCTTTTTATGTTTCGAGTCGAATTTAGAATTTCCGAGTTCGTATTTGGAATTTCTGTGAGATTCCATGAAAATCCCGTCTTAAGGCGAGTTTGACTTTTCTTGACTTTCGAGTCGAGTTTGACTTTTCTTGAATTTTAAGTCGTCTTTGATTTTTCTTGAATTTTAAGTCGTCTTTGACTTTTCTTGAATTTTAAGTCGAGTTTGAATTTTCTTGACTTTGGAACCGTCTTTGACTTTTGGTTGACTTTTTCCTTACTTATCCTCATACTCTTTAACCTATTTTTCATTCAACAAACACCAAACTCATTTCTTCTTCTCTAAGAAACCCAAAACCTTACCTCCTTTTTGATCCGTCTTCAAATCGTCGCTACTCCTTCGTTACTCGCTCAAATTCTCGTAAGTTCGTCTTATTCTTCCCCTCTTAGCTTCCTCTATCCGTATTGGTAATAAAATTACCGTCTTTCTCGCTTTTTAAATTATCCGTCTTTCTCAAGGTGAATGATATTCATCTTTTATTATCTAATTGTATGTAGGTGGAGACTAGGAAGGTTTAGAAACCGTTTCAAGACGCGAAAAGGTAACGGTGAAGGGTTACTCGATATCATTTACGTGTTTTATGTGATTTCTATGATAGAAACCGTATTTAGATTATGGTTAGTATGCTTAGGACTTGTGTTGTTGTTGTTGGTTGTTGTTAGTTGTTAATTGATATGAGAATTGATGAATTGTGATGATAGATGTTACTTGTATTATGCCTTAGTGAAATTGTGGTGACTTGTGTGACTCTTACCTGTCCGAATAGGACGCAGGCTGCGTCGTAGGACGCAGGCCGCGTCACCCGCTGCCAACAGAACTTTTCCTGCACTGACCCCTTTTCGTAAAATGATCATATCTCCTTCGTTACTTGCTTGTTTTGGGCGTGTGACATCTCGTTGGAACCATAAGAGGATAAGCTATCACCTCCACTTTGAATTTCTGCATTCCCATGTCTAGAACTCTAGTTATGACCGTTTGAAGTGGACCCTTGTTTTCGTTGGTTTCCAACCAATGTTGTTTTGGAGAGGTGATCTATGTTTTTATTCATTATGCTTCATAAACTTGTTCTAATGCTTATGTATCATGTATTGACTCATGTTTATCATATTTACACTTATATGATTCCCTATTCTCATGTTTTGTGACGGTTTTTGGTATGTTCCCACTTTGAGTCGGTTTTTACAAATGTATGATTTGAGCACTAATGATTTGTGCTATGAACTCTCATTTCCCGGCTACACCCTTATACTCGTTAGACTGGAATGTCGGAGCGATGGGGTGTATCCTTGATGCTTGTATGCATGTTTAGTGGGGATATGACGACGTTGTTAGGAGGCGAACGCAATGCGTTGGTCGACCCGACCGTCAAATGTTGTATACTTGCGAGGTGGTGTTATTGCATGTAGCGTACTAGCTTGACTTTTGACTATAGATCTCTTTCCGCCTCTTTCGTGACTTGATCTACCGAATTTGGGGTACTCGGCATATTTATTGTAAGTCCGTGTCTTGGATGTGGAACGTCTTACCACATGTCGAATCGGAACATGTCTTATTCCGAGAGTCTGGCCAGGTTTAGACTAGGACCGTATTATTATCGTCGTCCTACCGAGAGGATTAGAGTCTTGTGTGTACGAAACGTCTTATCGTACATGGTTCCGGGAAACGTCTTATCCCGTGAACTTGTTTGTCTGGGTCATGAGTATACGAAACGTCTTATCGTATACGGTTCAGGGAAACGTCTTATCCTGTGGACTTCCATTGGCTTGTCTTGCTATTGTACACGATGCTAGTGCGTTTCATTTACCGTGAGAGATGTCGTCAATATATTGGTATGGTTGGATGAATGATTATATGATTGATCATTGAATGACTTGGTATGGTTTGTTTGTCGAGTCTCAATCTTATCAAGTATATGCCGCTAACGGTGAGATGTAAGCCCTAGTGAGTATATAGTTGCCTAAGGGTGTCTTTCCCGAGTCTTTGAATAACATGATGGTTTCGGAATTGATTTCCACATGATCTTATCATTATATATTGTATTGCCTATCTTTTCTTATCGTAACTCACATGTATATCTATATATGCATGCTCTACTTTTGTATTTCCTTATATGTACGTTAAAGGTGATATGGCTGGGAGAACCCGGAGTTACTCCCCACTGACTGTGGCGTTCATGTTTTTCATGAATGAACAGGTTGCTTGCTTGGATGCCTTTTTGGATATGATGTTTTGGGGTTCGGGTGTGAGCTAGCGGGCGTTGTCCCTGGAAGTTTTCACCTCTAGACGATATTAGCTAGTTTTGCTAAACACTTGTTCTTTGCTAACATTTTAAGAGACCCCGTCTCTTTGTTGTATCTTCCGCATTTAGTTGTAATATTTTGACACTCCTCGTCTTAATTAACTTGCATGTATAAAAGTTTTTTAAAACTACCTATTTCCGCATTATAATTCACATGCTTGCTTGTTTTATTATTCCGCATTCGCGAGGGTTGTCACAGTTGGTATCAGAGCTTTATCGCTCCCGACGCACACACGTGAACCCTAACTTAAACTACTTGACCTTGAAATAATAAATGAGAGATGGGTAGACTTAAGGACCTAAGGTGGTAGTCTTTGGTGTACGTGATGTTTGTTAGGTTCTAACTTGTTTGTTGATTGTGTTGAGTGATGTTATGTTTGTTTGTATCTACCATCTTGAGGTGGATTATGTGTTACCTAGAAGAAGTATCCTCTACCGAAGATTTGAAGATTGACAAGCCTAATTGAAGTGTATTTCTTCCTCATCTATGAATTCTCTCGTCCTTATTGTATTATGCTCTCTTCCTTCTATATAAGTGCTTCTTTCTCTTCCAACTTGTTTGCCTCTTGGAAATTACTCTGGATAGTTCCTCCATCTTACCATTGGTATCCTTACCTTCCTCTTGTAACATTTTTTGTGGATGCCATACCCATTTGTTTCTGGTATATTATACTTGGTCGGAAGAACTTTGAATTTTGTGGAATATTAGTGTTTGTTAGAATGAATTTGTGATTTGAGGAAAATGGTGTAGATCTAAATTCACCCTATATTGATGATTGGTTGTAGCTCTAAGGAAAGGTAGTAAGATAAGTTTGATGATTTTAATGCTTGATGCTTGCCATGACTAATGTGTAGATAGTTCATGGTATTTGATGGTGTAAGGTTGAATGATTTGGCTATGACTTCTTAACTCATTAGTAATTTAGTCTTTTGGACTTAGAAGTTTAGTATTGTTTTGAAGACCATGCTTATGATATGTCTAATTGGTGTAAATGAGAAGCTTTAAATGATATCTTGAGGTGCGAAATACTTTTGAGGTTAAGCGACTTCTTGTGCATTGTTTCCTATTGTGTGTTTGTGAGTATAGGCTTGGTGGAAAAGCATTTGGCTATAGTTCATGGATTTAAAGATATGATCTTATCTTATGGTATTGGAGACTCGTTTGGAGTAGTAGGGTTTCGTTGTAAGTTGAACCATATTACTTGAGGATTATGATATGAGCTATGATGGAATTACCTTGGGACGTAAATGATGATGTTTGACTTGAGGTTGTACGTTGTTATTAATGAACTCGTGGGATATGATGTTGATAATGACGTTTTGTTCGGTGTTCTACCTTGTGGCCGTAGGAGTTGAAAAGAGATTAGTATGGAGAATTCCTTATTGGTTCTTCGGTTTTTGAAACCTTTGAGAGCGTGTCAAATTTTGGAATTTAGAGAATGTTACTATACTTGAGTTGCAATTCCGCAATTGGGAATCCGTGTTATATGAAGGGGCGGATGAATTGGGTTGTAATCGATTTGTTAAATCTAGGTGTACCTTACTTTGATGATTGTGGTACGATGGTCCCTTGTAAGAGACCTTTGCTTGGGATGAGTTGCTTTACTATCACCCTAAGTCTGAAAGGAGAAATTTTGTGGATTAAACCTTAAACCTTTTGCTCATGCCATTATCCCTTTCTATTTCCTTTGATGCAAGTTCCTACTAAGCCCGATTTCTAGGAAATTGTTTTCTCCTATCTTTTACTTTACTCGGATAGCTTCATAACTCTACTATCTGCTTTGTCTCTTTCTTGACCTCGTTATTTTCAGCGCTCCTCTCTTGTAATCTCGTGCCTTATTTATTCCCGTGTTCTCTTTGAAATTCCTTATCGTTTTCTATCTCGTTGCTGCTTCATCTTTCCTCTAATGGATTGGATGTCTCGTTTGTTTGGCTTAGAGAATCAATGTCATTTATTTTGGGATTCTTTAGTTAGAATATATGTCTTTGGATTGAGTCAATTTCATGTTGTTTTTTTTATCATGGGAAATAGGACTTAAGCTCTAGGATGAATCCTAATAGTGATAATATATCCTCTCGTAGTGGTTTTAGATTTGGAGTTTGGTATTGTAGTGGTATTTTGAGAATTGAGTGGATCATGATAATAGTTCGTTGTTTCGAGATATTGGAATAGTTACCTTGGAGACCATTTGGGGATTAGATGTCTGTAAATGTTGGATTCTAAAAGAGACTTTGCTTTGGTAATTAAGACTGGTCACCATATTTTGAGGAATATTTTCATAAGTGAAGATCGATGCATCTTGAGTTATAGTTGAGCTGGATGATTTGAATAGTTGTATCATCGCCATGTCCTTGGCCATATAGGACTTGGAATTTGTAATTGATCTCTCTTGAGGTTTTGATGGTTTGTAAAAGAGAAATTTCTTTAAGTTTAGGATATTAAGCCTTGAAGTACTTTGAATCGAAGAATTGGAATGGTGAGCCCATTCATCTTATGATTGGTGGTAATTATGCTTTTCTAGATATAATTATTTATGCTTGTGGATTCGAGTGTAATAATTGACTGGACTAGGGATGTTCGAATACATTTAGAAATCTTTCATGTGGATGATTTAATTGTGGATTTTCCCTTGTCGATAGACCTTAGTTAATGCTAGTTGGATACTAGATATTCGGGTTCGTAGTTTGACCTAATGATTGTTAAGGATTTTTGTAGAATCTAATGATTTAAAGCGGTTAAGGTATGACCGAGATGAGTTACATTCTTTTGAGGACTAGCTTATGAACGATGTTTGTGATGTTAATTGGATAAGCCCTTAGAATGTTGTGGCTATAATTTGGGTTTGGCGAAAATGCCCGAGAAATTGACTATGATGACTTTTGTATTTGAGTGGAGTGTTTGGTTCTTAGGCTTCCCCTTTTGAGCAATTGCTTTGTCGTTCATTTCTCCCTTTGCCTTTCAAATTGACGCTTATTCAATTTGTTATTCTTTGGACATTGCCCTTCTTTCCGCTATTACTCGTTTCGATAAGCCTTCTTGTTTCTTTTTACTCGTTGTGTTTATCTTTTATTACCATGATTGTGAGTTTGATGTTCAAATTAATTTTATGTGTGTGCAATGTTTTGTTGTCTTGAGTGTACGAATTTAGAAAATTTTCAAATTTTCACGATGGATTTCACATTTATCCTTTTAAAAGAGTTTTAGAAATGAAATTTCTACTTTCATTTTTTTCGAAAATGGATTTAGGTTGCTCTTATACTGAATTTTGCGTTTGCTTGGATGCTAGAACTTGTTATTGGAGACGTCTAATGATTGGTTCTGCACTTATCAACGTATGATTTAATTTTAATCTTGTCTTTACTTTGGAATGCTGGTGTTCTTGTGTGCACGACAAGAACAATTTCGTTCCACAGAAAAAGAGAGTTACTTTCGAAAACTTGTCCTATACCTTTTTGGAAAATGTCATGCTTTTGAAATACATTTCCTTGAAAATGTTTTGAATACCAATTTGGAGAAAACGAATTGGTCCTTATAACTTTTCTTTTCTACTCTCAAGTTTCGAGGACGAAACTTTTTAAAAGGAGGGGTGATTGTAACACCCAAAAATGTACCCTATTTTTCTAGTAGAAATATTTTACGAAATCTTTTCAGCAATTTTAAGTTTTAAATTAGCTTTTTATGTTTCGAGTCGAATTTAGAATTTCCGAGTTCGTATTTGGAATTTCTGCGAGATTCCATGAAAATCCCGTCTTAAGGCGAGTTTGACTTTCCTTGACTTTTAAGGCGAGTTTGACTTTCCTTGACTTTTGAGTCGAGTTTGACTTTCTTGACTTTTGAGTCGAGTTTGACTTTTCTTGACTTTTGAGTCGAGTATGACTTTTCTTGACTTTTGAGTCGAGTTCGACTTTTCTTGACTTTTGAGTCGAGTTTGAATTTTCTTGACTTTGGAACCGTCTTTGACTTTTGGTTGACTTTTTCCTTACTTATCCTCATACTCTTTAACCTATTTTTCATTCCACAAACACCAAACTCATTTCTTCTTCTCTAAGAAACCCAAAACCTTGCCTCCATTTCCATCCATCTTCGAATCATCGCTACGCCTTCATTTCTTGTTCAAATTCACGTAAGTTCGTCTTATTCTTCCCCTCTAAGCTTCCTCTATCCGTATTGGTAATAAAATTACCGTCTTTCTCGCTTTTTAAATTATCCGTCTTTCTTAAGGTGAATGATAGTCATCTTTTATTATCTAATTGTATGTAGGTGGAGATTAGGAAAGCTTAGTAACCGTTTAAAGACGCGAAAAGGTAACGGTGAAGGGTTACTCGATATCATTTACGTGTTTTATGTGATTTCTAGGATAGAAACCGTATTTAGATTATGGTTAGTATGCTTAGGACTTGTGTTGTTGTTGGTTGTTGTTAGTTGATAATTGATATGAGAATTGATGAATTGTGATGATAGATGATACTTGTATTATGCCTTAGTGAAATTGTGGTGACTTGTGTGACTCTTAGCTGTCCGAATAGGACGCAGGCTGCGTCGTAGGACGCAGGCCGCGTCACCCGCTGGAAACATAATTTTTCTTGCACTGACCCCTTTTCGTAGAATGATCATATGTCCTTCGTTACTTGTTTGTTTTGGGCGTGTGACATCTCGTTGGAACCGTAAGAGGTTAAGCTATCACCTCGACTTGGAATTTCTGCATTCCCATATCTAGAACTCTAGTTATGACCGTTTGAAGTGGACCCTTGTTTTCGTTGGTTTCCAAACAATGTTGTTTTGGAGAGGTGATCTATGTTTTTATTCATTATGCTTCATAAACTTTTTCTAATGCTTATGTATCATGTATTAACTCATGTTTATCATATTTAAACTTATATGATTCCCTATTCTCATGTTTTGTGACGGTTTTTGGTATGTTCCCACTTTGAGTCGGTTTTTACAAATGTATGATTTGAGCACTAATGATTTGTGCTATGAACTTTCATTTCCCGGCTACACCTTATACTCGTTAGTCTGGAATGTCGGAGCGATGGGGTGTATCCTTGATGCTTGTATGCATGTTTAGTGGGGATATGACGACGTTGTTAGGAGGCGAACGCAATGCGTTGGTCGACCCGACCGTCAAATTTTGTATACTTGCGAGGTGGTGTTATTGCATGTAGCGTACTAGCTTGACTTTTGACTATAGATCTCTTTCCGCCTCTTTCGTGAATTGATCTACCGAATTTGGGGTACTCGGCATATATATTGTAAGTCCGTGTCTTGGATGTGGAACGTCTTACCACATGTCGAATCGGAAAACGTCTTATTCCGAGAGTCTGGCCAGGTTTAGACTAGGACTGTATTATTATCGTCGTCCTACCGAGAGGATTAGAGTCTTGTGTGTACGAAACGTCTTATCGTACATGATTCCGGGAAACGTCTTATCCCGTTAACTTATTTGTCTAGGTCATGAGTATACGAAACGTTCGTATCGTATACGGTTCAATGGAAACGTCTTATCCGTGGATTTCCATTGGCTTGTCTTGCTATTGTACACGATGCTCTAGTGCGTTTCCTTTACCGTGGAGATGTCGTCAATAATTGGTATGGTTGATGAATGCTTATGAATTGATCATCGAATGACTTTGGTATGGTTTGTTTGTCGATCTCAATCTTATCAGTATATGCCAGCTAAACGTTAGATGTAAGCCCTAGTGAGTATATTTAGTTGCCTAGGTGTCCTTTTCCCGAGTCTTTGAATAACATGATGGTTTCGGAAGTGATTTCCACATGATCTTATCATTATATATTGTATTGCCTATCTTTTCTTATCGTAACTCACATGTATATCTATATATGCATGCTCTACTTTTGTATTTCCTTATATGTACGTTAAAGGTGATATGGCTGGGAGAACCCGGAGTTACTCCCCACTGACTGTGGCGTTCATGTTTTTCATGAATGAACAGGTTGCTTGCTTGGATGCCTTTTTGGATAGGATGTTTTGGGGTTCGGGTGTGAGCTAGCGGGCGTTGTCCCTGGAAGTTTTCACCTCTAGACGATATTAGCTAGTGTTGTTAAACACTTGTTCTTTGCTAACATTTTAAGAGACCCCGTCTCTTTGTTGTATTTCCGTATTTAGTTTGTAATATTTGACACTCCTCGTTTTAATTAACTTGCATGTATAAAAGTTTTTAAAACTACCTATTTCCGCAATATAATTCACATGCTTGTTTGTTTTATATTTCCGCATTCGCGAGGGTTGTCACAAAAGGGAGTAGTCTTGGGTGCAACTTATTGGAGAGTTTCTAATTTAAAATTAGGAGTTCATCCTTTGATTTATAGATCAAGAACAATAGTTGAAAGGAGTTAAATTAATGTGCCCATTTCCTTCATACTCAATGTAAGAAATTGTTCTTTCTTTATATTTTTGTTATGCATGCATAAGTTCCTCATAGTTTAAGATTAAAGTATAAAATGATATTTGAAATGTCTAATATTGAGTTTAGAAACGTACAAGCGGTATCAAGAGCTTTGGTTGTTGCATCCATAATCGATTTATAGTTTTTTCGAGTTAATGTAACTTAAAGAAACTAGTAATTTTTGTTTTATGAGATAAAATCACAAAGTCATTTGCATGTCAATAAATTCTGGTCCTAATATATTTTTAGGTCATTTTGATGATTAATGGAAATATATATTGTTCAAATATGATTTTTTAGTGTTTTTTATTACATTTTAATGAGTAAAATGATGTTTAAAATGCTAAAAATAGTTATACATATCTTCTGATCTTGAAATGCTTATACGATATCAAATTAATATTTTACTTACTGTCTGTAAAATTTCGTATGAAGTGGACTTACGTCTCATGATTTATAATTTTTATATGAAAAAATGGAATAAATGAAGGTTAGATGGTTAAAAATACTTCCGCTTTGAAGATGATGATGAAATATTATTGTCTTGTCACATGCATGTTTTACTCACAGACTGGAAACTTGGAGACGAATTTGATTTGTCTAGCATTATTTATGAAGTTTTAATGTAAAAAATGGCATAAATAGTGACTAATTTAGCAAATATTGCTAAAATAAATTTCATGTCATGAGAAAAATGTTAATGGTTGCATAAATGTCCCAAATTTAAGATATAAAGTTAAAAATTTTAACTAGATTAATTTTCACATGCTTTATGTATTTTATTTGATAAAACCGATAAAGCGCAACCGATTTTTCTCAAAATAAATTTAAACTTTTTAACCTTGATTTTTGACATTATGAGTGCCATGAAAATGTTCTAGAATGTGCTAAAACTTAAAATTTTAAATTTGAAATTATTGTAAATAAATTTTGATTTATTTGATTAAAATGTGATTTTAAAGTCTAATTATGAGCAATTATAAAACAACAAGTTAAATTATTCTCAAAAATTTAGTGATGACTAATTTTTGTGTCCTAAATCATTTGGGATAATTAAATTGGACTTAAATATGATTAAAGTATTGTTGGGTTATTTTAAAGTGTTATTATCACACATTTTCGTAAAACTGGGTTATATACGATATAAACTTTAAAATAGGGCGATTTGACATTTAAAATGAGCATGTTATATACATATTATAATGTTGCATATTTATTTTATGAATGTCATATTTTCATTTATGTATGTCATAATTTATTTATGTAATTTTGAATTATGTAATTTAATCCTTGTATGGCCTTAGTTTTAATCGATATTGCCCGAAATGTATGGGAATATTGATTCGGTTGTATTTAATGTGATCTCATATCACATTTATTGTAATATTTTATTTTTACAAATGTATAATAGAAAAGCCTTGTAATTTTATTATATTTTGTAATTATTTTATCACGGAGTTTCCCAAAGACGGTGCCATTCGGAAAGGCGTTCCGAGAGAGACGGTGACCTTGGGAGGCGTGCTTATGAAGTTCAAGGGACCAAAGGAGTTATTTTCCGTATATGTAAGATTATATTTAGGAAAGGCCATACTAGGCAATTTATTTTTATGCTTGTATTTTATTTAATATGTTTGCATGCATTGCAAAATCGCCATTAGATGACATGCATATTTTATCGTGTCTTCGACCGTGTCAATTAAAATTATTGTTAATTCATCGATTTAGTTCACTTAAACGAGATAGATAATAAATTGACATGACCTCTCATAATAAATAATTGAGACTAAGCCTTACCAAATGTAGAACCCATGAATCTCAATATCACAAGGAAGTAGGCTCGTCTCACCGGGGTGCTAAACTTCTTACGTTGGGTAAGTGGGGTAATAAATGTTATTACTTCGAAATTTGGATTGAGCTCAACGAAAGTATTCGCGACCGTAACCGCATGTGTTCCTGGGTGAAGATAAATATTAAAGTAATATTATCGACCAAGAATTCTAAAGTTGAACCGATTAAAGAGTTAATCAACCGAATTATGTTAATGAGTGATGAATCGGCTCACCGTGCCCAAGTTTATATGAATTTGGATCTCGAAATCATTTATGATAGTTGGGTAGAGGTCACTATATAAATGCTTGAGTTGTTTAAATTTTTTGCAAGTTTAAAACGATAATTGGTAATTATTTCCTCCGTCTCCGTTTTGTAGCTTTATTTTACCGCAATGGATACATCTCTTTCTACCGCACCTATCACCATTGATTCGTATCACAAATCATTTGATGAAATTTGCGGTCTAAATAATCTTGATACAACTAGAGAACATCATTTGGGAAATCGTTCTCACGAGAATCTCAACATTGTTACCTCTTCCACACCCCCTATGCCAAATCATTTGGTGAAAGAGTCTTGGGAAGACAATCTCACCAAAGAGATGCAATCCTTATCTTTGGAAACAAGGAAAGATCAAGAGGCTAGTGGGAGTACTAGCAAGAAAAGTCTTGCACCTAAAAAGAAATGGTTCAAAAATAAAGGGAAGAAGAGTAGAAAGTGTAAGAGAAACGAAAAAAGGAAGTAAAACTACCAAGGGTCCGCAAGTCAATGATGAATGCCATTATTGTCATGGCATCGGCCATTGGATGAGGAATTGTCCCATGTACTTGGAGCATCTTAGAGATGGACTAGTGATTCCACTCGGTAATATTCCCTCCGAAACTTTTGTTATTGATATAAATTATACCTCCACCTCAACATGGGTATTGGATACTGGTTGTGGTTCTCACCTTTGTAATCATTTACATGGGCAGAAACGTGGAGAAGCTAGGCAAGGGTGACGTGGATTTACGACTTGGAAATGGAGCTAAAGGTAGCCGCCACATTAAAAGGACCTACGTACTTGTTTTAGCAAATGGTTTTGAATTGTACTTAAATAATTGTTATTTTGTACCTTCTTTGTCTAAAAACATAATATCCGTAGCCATGTTGGACATGGGAGGTTTTACTTTTGCAATCAAAAACAATTGTTGTATGATTTCAAGGAATGACTTGGTCATAGGCCAAGGTAATTCCATTAATGGTATTTATGTTCTTGAGACATCTAAGTCAACCAAAGATATTTATAATATTTAATTTAAAAGACTCAAGTCAAGTGATCCAATTAAGTTATACATTTGGCATTGCCGATTAGGTCACATAAATGAGAATCGCATCAAAAGACTAGTATCGACTAGTGTAATTAAAACGTTTAATTTTCAATCTTTTGGAACATGTGAGTCTTGTCTCCTCGGGAAAATGACTCGTAATCCATTTAGTGGTAAAGGGACACGAGCAAGTGAACCATTGGGCCTTATACAAACCGATGTATATGGACCAATGACTGTTTCCGCTAGGGGTAATTATGACTACTTCATTACATTCACTGATGGTTTAAATAGATATGGGTATATTTACTTAATCAAATATAAAAGTGATACTTACTTTAATATCCCTAAACATGGGTTCATACAGTGGTTGATTCAGCAGGAGAGGCTACTTACTTTAGACAGATTATGCAGAATGAGGATTACTGATCAAAAGGAGTATTTCCCGTGTGGTGTTCATGAGGAATCCCATAAACATCTCTTTCAGGGATGTCATTACACCTGTCTTTGTTATGACATGCTTTTGGAATGGTTGCAGCTGCAGGTTAGAGGCTCTCGAACTACAAGTGATATCCTCAGGCTCAGGAATGTTTCTGGTCTTATGACGATGATCACTTGTGCAGCTATGGTGGCAGTACAATATGAGGTTTGGCATTCGAGGAATATTTGCAGGCTTGAAGAGTATGTCAAGCACCCTGATGTTGTTCTGAAGATGGTGAGGATGCAGCTGGAGAACCATTTTTTGGCTGTGAATCATGGTGAGCTCAAGAGGACTGATAGGGCTTGGTGCTTAAGAATTGGGTTATGCTAATGTGTAATTGTTGAAATGTTGTAGGCATAGCTTAGTAGGTGATTGATAAAATGGTTGTATTCACATTTAAAGGTGAAGAATTGTTTGTTGTAATTTGGTTTTGCCTTGGGTAGCTATAATATTATTTACATTCTACCAAAAAAAAGTGATACTTTTGAGAAATTCAAGGAATTTCAAAATCAGGTAGAAAACCAATTGAACAAGAAGATCAAAGCACTGCGATCCGATCGTGGTGGTGAGTATCTTAGTAATGAATTTGATTCACACTTGAAGAGTTGTGGCATTGTATCACAACTAACTCCACCTAAAACACCCCCAACGAAACGGTGTGGCTGAAAGGAGAAATCAAACTCTACTTGATATGGTTCGATCAATGATGAGTCAGACTGAGTTGCCAGACTCATTTTGGGGATTTGCTATCCAAACCGCCGTAAAATCATTGTACAATAGCCCGCCCAAAGCAACCGATAAAACTCCATATGAGATGAGGAAAGGAAAAGTCCATAATTTGGCCTACATAAATATTTGGGGATCTGAAGCTTTCGTTAAGGCAGAGACCGACAACATGCTTGCTTCAAGATCCGAAAAGTGCATTTTCGTAGGTTATCCAAACAAGTCACGTGGTTATTACTTCTACAAACCTCAAGAATGCAAAGTGTTTGTGTCTAGTGAGGCTATCTTTTTAGATAATGAGCATATTTCTAAGAGACAGAGTGGCAGAAAATTTGAACTTGACGAAGTTCGAGAGCCACAACCCGAAGAGGAGACGCAAGAAGATGTTCCTTCGTCATCGAACTCTGTTGTTGTCCCATATGTACCTAGGAGGTCTGAAAGGGTCAGTCACCAACCCGATAGATACATTGGTATTATCGAGGAAAATAACAATTTTGACTTGTTACTTTTAGAAAGTGATGAACCCATAACTTACAAATCTGCAATGTCTAGTCCAAATTCAACTTTATGGCTTGAGGCCATGAAATCCGAAATGAATTCTATGTATGAAAATCAAGTTTGGGACTTGGTTGATTTGCCTAAATATGTAAGACTTCTTCAATGCAAATGGATCTTTAAAGTAAATATTGGCATAGAAGGACATGATGATGTCTACAAAGCAAGGCTAGTTGTGAAAGGTTTCACCCAAGTTCATGGTCTTCACTATGACGAAACTTTTGCTCCTGTAACCATGCGAAGATCTATTTGGATATTGTTAGCGATCGCCGCATTTCATGACTATGAAATATGGCAAATGGATGTCAAAACCGCCTTCCTAAATGGGTATTTAGAGGAGGCGTTGTATATGATGCAACCCGAGGGTTTTGTAGATCCAAAAGATCCTAACAAAGTATGCAAAATTAAGCGATCCATTTATGGTCTTAAGAAAGCATCGAGAAGTTGGAACCCATCGTTTTGATCATGTTATAAAAGAAAATGGTTTCACTCGAAGTGTCGAAGAACCATGTTTATACATGAGATTTAGTGGGAGCAATGTTGTCTTCCTTATATTGTATGTAGATTACATACTACTCATTGGGAATGATATACCAATGGTTACCTCTGTCAATGGATGGTTGGGAAATCATTTCCAAATAAAAGATTTAGGAGAAGAACAACGCATATTAGGTATCTCGATCTATAATGATAGATCCAAGAGGATATTGGCTTTAAGTCAGGAATCTTATTTAGATAAAATTCTTCAATGATTAATCATGGATAAATCAAAGAGAGGTCTTGTTTCTATGGGTAGTGGGATTATTTTGAGCAAGTCTTGATCACCCACCGAACCTGAAGAGGTTGAATGCATGAAATCGATTCCCTATGCTTCTACCGTAGGATCGATCATCTATACTATGATATGCACATGCCCAGATGTCTCATATACTTTGAGCATGACAAGTAGATATCAAGCCAATCCAGCTGAGAGTCACTGGATAGTCGTAAAGAACATCCTTAAGTTCTTAAGTACTAAAGACTCATTCTTGGTGTTTGGAGGAGATCCCGAATTGAGTGTAAACGGTTACACCGATTCAAGCTTCCAAATTGATAGGGATGATATGAAATCCCAAGGTGTCTTTATTTTTATGATCAATGGAGGTGCGGTTAGCTGGAAGAGCTTCAAAGACTCAGTTATTGCGGATTCTACAACGGAGGATGAGTACATTGCAGCATCTGAGGCTGCCAAGGAAGCTGTTTGGATAAGGCAGTTTTTAGAGGGGCTAAGGATAGTTCCTTCTGCCAAAGATCCTATCACGATTTTTTTTAAAACAGTGGGGTTATCTTTCAAGCTCAGGAGCCCAAGTCTAGTAACAAATTTATACATGTCATTAGAAAATTTCATATCACAAGAGATTACATTGAAAGGAAGGAAATTGCGATATGTAAGGTTGGGACAAATGATAACATTTTTTATCCCTTAACCAAGCCCTTATCGCACGTTAAGCATGACCAACATTGTATAGTCTATTGATCGAATACGAAAGGGGGGGGGGGTGAATTGAGTATTAAAAAGTAGCCCACTTTTTCGATTTATATGATGATGATTCCATAGATTAAAATCAACTAATTAATTAATCAGAGTATGATAAAAATAAAGAAATAAAGAAATAAAGAAAAGGAGAGAGACACACGTGATTTTTGAAGTGGTTCAGTTTCACAAGTCGAAACCTACGTCCACTATTCTCGATTTATAATCTTTAGTACCTTTTTCCGGATTACAAAAATTATCAATCCACTCGTATAATCAACTATGATTATAAATCAAGGTGAGTATCGCTAAATACTCTATACTATCTTACGTTAATAAGAAAGTACAATATAACTCACAAGGATTCCCGTTAAAGAATAAGTACGATTATGTGATGTACTATTATCCAATAACGTATTTGACGCAAGCGATTGATAATAATGATGCACGACTTTTTCGAAAAACAAACACGAAAAATAATAAATATTTTGCTCAAAGTTTGCTTTAAAATCAATTTACAAAATTCTCTCAATGTGTGTAAAAGTCGCTGTGAATGATTGAGATGAAAGGAGTATTTATAATTGAAGCATAGGAGATATAAAAATCTAAAACCCTAGCTTTCTCTTTAAGAAATATATTTATCTTCAATATCTTAAAATATTATTGCTTTATCTTTTAGAAAGATATTTATCCTTAATATCTCAAAATATTGTTGTAACGATATTATTAGAATCATAGGTTAAGGTAAACAAGGAAACGTGCCTATGGTGGCCGAAATCCTCATATCCACGAAACCCTAGGAGCACGCAACCCTAGGAGGCACAATCCCTAGGTTTCACGAAACCCTAGGTGGCACAACCACTAGGTGGGCTTATTAGGTTAACAACAAATTGAGATAGAATGTATTGGAAACCCCAGGTAAGCATGACAACCCATAAGTTGTATTACTAACTAATAGAATCTTATAAATATATCATCTATTAAAATTTTTGATAAATATAAAAATACTCTTTCTCTTTTTGAAAACGTAAGATTTATTTCCAAAATCATGCATCAACTTTTATCATCCAAAGTTATAGATTAAAGCTATAACTTTGAACTTTAGTATGTAAAGTTATAAGTGATCGAGTCATAACTTTACAAACTTAAAATCACTCTAATGAAACAGTTACCGAATGACGATCTATACTATCAAATCTTCACAAAGATCTTCAGTATAGGAATCATCTCTTCATCTTGATCACAAAGTCTCTCTATATTGAGTCTTGTGTTATTTGAAGTAGATCTTCCTTGAATTGTTTGTTCAATGTTATAACTAAGGTAGCTATAACTTTGCACATATGAAATTCCAAAGTTATTTCTCAAGTTCATATAACTTTGTCTCACAGAAATCTTCAAAGTTATAGCTCCTATAACTTTGATTTCCTTTCTTGTAATTGTTGTTAGCTATGATAAGACTAAAGCACACAATTACATGCATAGATATATCAAGTAAAGCACATTATCAAGTAAACACATGTCATTATCAAAACTATAAAATAGGTCCAACAAACAGGTTGTATCCATGGGTCTTAAACGCATGCCAAATTTGTATTAGATTATGAGATATGAAATAAAAATGTGTTTTTATGGTTCATATATGATAATCACTTTTATCGTTTGAGTTATATCGTTTTAACTCTTTTGTTTGTGGCTTTGTTATATTCAAATCGGTCTGGTGCGATTGATGGCAAGTTCAAGTCTCATAGGGTCATATAAGATGACCAGTCGATCATATAGGCGGATTATGTAGGACACTCTGTTGGGCAGTGACCGCTTATAGAGTTCTGGCAATTCTTGTAGCCTGGTCGTAGCAAGAGCTACTATAGTATTCTTTTTTAGTCAATTCTTTCACTAAAGACTGTTCGCCTAAGGTGTCACAGTTTCAGAGGGACTTCGATTTATGCTCTACGACTTTTGTAACTGAGGTCAAATGGGCAACGTTTTTTTAAGATGAGCTTTGGCTATTCGAATGGAATAGTGTGATAGGAATTGACCATCCCTTTTCAGGATTATTTAAAATCTCAATGCCACAAGAAGAGTAGTAAGCTTAAAATGCGTTGCCACACTCGGAAGGTATCTATAGTAGATAATTCCGGTCAGACAGTTACACTCTAGATCAAGAAAACCACTCATGATATGATCAAATGCAGGTACGACTTGTAAGACATCTTACGTTGAGTGGGAGATTATAATAGGACAAGAGAATTGGTGACGCACACTTGTCTCGGACAAGTGGGAGATTGTTGGAGTGAGTGTCCTCAACAATAGTGCGATCACATAATTAAATCTCAATAATAAGAATAAAAAAGGTATGACGAATATTATAGTCAACTGGTCAACATAAATCGGTAAAGATTTGTTCAATTTAGTTTGACGTTACTGTCGTATGACGGTGGTGATCAGTTGATCCCATGAGGTCACACCTAAAGGACAATCCTCTTATCATGTAAGTTAATTAATTGTATAGCGATACAGATTAGTTAATCCCTTAAATTGAACTAAGTTTATATTGTAAGTGAGAATTATATCTTATTGTAATATGATTAAATAAGATTCGTTTTAGTAATTTAATTGTTACATTACTAAGAACGCATTATGGTTATGAAACATTTGAGATAAAAAAAATTGGTTGATTATAATTACATTTAGTTGTAGATTATATTAACCAAATATAAGATGACACATTTTATTTATATGTAATTATAAAATATGATTTAAAATATTAAGTCTAATTTTTTTTTGTTAAGAAAAGGCATTTAAATTGGTGAAATGCACATTTATAAGCAAAGATTACATATTACATGTCACATATCGCATATGTGACAAATGACAAAATGCAAAAATAAAATGGACACCCATTTTATATGGGTGCACCGGTTTTGTGAGCTAATTAGTGGGTATGATTTTAGTTTGTAATTTTGTTCTAATTAAGATTTAGACCAAATCATTACTACATAAACCTATACACTCAACCTTTATTGTGAAGAACAATTGAAAGAGACAACACCCACCCATGTGGTGTAGGGTGGCTGGTTCATGTGAACAAAATAAAGAGGACAAGTTTCCTCTTATTTAATATAGATCATCTCATTTTATTTTGCATGCTAGTCTTCACTTCCCTCTACCTCAACTTCTCACTACAACTTAAGAAGTTCTTAATAACTTGAAGTTCATATTTTTACTAATAATTTTACTAAGTCTAGTAGTTAGATTATTATTAGTTATTTTAAGGGAGACTACTATATTATACTAGTGTAGTATCTTATATAGTGATTAAAGGGAGTAGTCTTGGATGTAACTTATTGGAGAGTTTCTAATTTTAAACTAAGAGTTCATCCTTTGATTTATAGCTCAAGAACAATACTTGAAAGAAGTTCAAATATTGTGCCCATTTCCTTCATACTCAATGTAAGAAATTGTTCTTTCTTTAAACTTTTGTTATGTATGCATAAGATCCTCATAGTTTAAGAGTAAACTATTTATAAAATGATATTATAAATGTTTATTATTGAATTTAAGAAACATACAGTTGGTGCATCACTTCTTCTCTTTTGAGGTAGTTGCCTTGTTAGCTTGGCGTATAGAATGGGAGCAATGTATTTTGATGATTCTTGACCTATAATGTTTGTCTTTGGGTTGAGCAAATTGCATGATGATATTTGATACATGAAAAATAGAGCTTATGCTTTAGAATTAACCCTCATGGTGGTAATATCTCCTCTTTGCAGATTTAGATTTCCAAGCTCTATGTTGTGGTGCTATTTCGAGAATCGAGTCGATCGTGATGATGGTCCGCTTTTTTTGAGTATTGTAATGGTTTTCTTAGATTTCTCTTGGGAATTTTTTGTCTTTAAATGGTGGGTTCTAAAAGAGAATTCGTTTTGCGGTAATTAGGATTGGTGACCATCGTTTGAAGAATATGTTGTAAGAGAAGACAGATGAGTTTTAATTATAGATGAGCTAAATGATTTGAATGGTTGTCTTATCGATATGAGCTTGGCAATATCTGTGGTTAGAATTAGTAATTGTCTTTCTTGAGGTGTTGTGGTTTTAGGATGAGAAATTTCATTGTAACTTTGCAATATTGAGCCTTGAGGTAAAATGAATCGGAGAATTAAAATGGTGAACTCATTCTTCTCGTGGTTGGTAGTGATGATTTTTTTCTAGGTATGATTATTTATGTTTGTGCCTTCGCGCGTAATAATGATTAAATTAAGGATGTTAGAATGTATTAAAGAACATTTTATGTGGATCATTGATTATGGATTTTTCCTTGTCCTAAGGCCTTAGCTGATGCTAGTTGGATATTTGATATTTGGGTTTGTAACTTTGGTCTTGTGATTTGATGGGATTATCGCGTACTTAAATCAAATATAAATTACCCTAGTATAGGCTAACAACAAATTAATGTAGTTAGGGAAGCACGGGGTCAATCTCGAGTAGACGAGAGAAATATTGTAAATCGTTATGGATTGATTTTTATTTAGAACGGATAAATGTAGTTCAAATTATCCAAGTCTTTTTGTGGTACATTCCTCTCGGATTATTACCAACTATATGACGATTCCTACCGTTCTTTCGATTCTCACTAGGTCGCTAAACCAATATTGTCAGTCCTACTATCTACCCCGAATCTCTTTCTTAGAATAAATGACTACGCATACAAACAATTAATTATGACCACTAATCAAAGTTTGTCATAAGGCATAGGCAAGGAAGTAGAAACAATTTTGAACAAAGTTTAATTAAAAAAAACAACACTAATGAATAGTAAAACTACAACAAGAATAGTGATAATGATAAATTTCCTTATACAATATTAACAAGAATATATAGTAAAACTACAATTATTAGATTAAAAAAAACGACCATTACTAATTATATAAAAAGATGAATTATAGTGATAATGATAATAACCATGCTATGATAAAATGGAAATGTCGAAAAGCTATAAGTTAGTGATAATTATAATTTTGTTTAATTATAACTACAGTGATGGAAAGTTTATAACATCATTAATCAAAATAAAAAACTAAATTGTAATAACAAAACAAGATAAAGTAAAAGATAAGATTAGAAATTACCAAATGAGTTTAGGCAAAGTAAGTACATGAGACAAGAAAGGGAATACTAGAACAAAAACTAATATATTACTAAACTAGAAAATAAGAACAAAATATAAGACCTAGGCTAATGTTTTTGTGTTTTTGTGTTGAGAAGAGGAGATGATTATGTTTTGATGATAAAAATGAGGTGCTGCAACCCTTTTTTTATAGCTGCATAAGGACGTCGAATCATAAATCCCCATCAATATACCATCAATATAGCAATAAAGATCGAGCAAAGGAATCGACATGCGAGTAGAATAACGCGTCTCTGATCGGGTTTGGGTGTACACAATCGGAGATGTATGTTTCTAGGTGTCCTTTCGAATTCCTCCAAAAATATTTCAACATGCATTCCCATATTGTAAATCCGATCGGGGATGTGTTTTTTGTCCTTAAGAGGTTTATTATGTCCCCTAAGGTAAGTGAGCTGCGGTTAGGAGATGTGAAAATTTTCTATTTTGGGCATTTGTTTAGTCAAACTCCTTTTTATGAAATGCCCATTCTATCACCATATTCTTCAACTTAACCAATACTTGTTTCTCATAGCTCCGACTGTTGAGATAAGTGCCAAAAAGTAGGAAAACTCGCAGAAACCGCATTATTTCCTATAAAACAAGACAAGGTACACAAAGCAACTCCAACACGGGATTAGCTTATGAAATCACTATAAAAGTGGAAATAACATGCAAACCTAATCCAAATAAGGGGATAAAATCACACAAATATTACACTTATCATGATTGTAAAAGATGTTGTGAGATTTAATGATTGGAAGTTGTTGTTAAAGTGTAACGGAGATGAGTTATAATATCCTGAGAACTAGTATATTAGTGAAGTTTGCGATGTTAAATTGAGAAAGCCCCTAGAATGATTTGTCTATAGGATGGGTTTGATAAAACAAATGCCCGAGAAGTCGATCAGAATGATTTTGGTATTAGAGTGAAGTGTTTAGTAGTTTTCCCCGTTCATAGTCTTTCTTCTTCTTTGAGCAAAAGCTTTTTCATTCATTCATGCCTTACCTATCTTATCGAGCTTCCTTTCAGAAATAAAGTATATCTATGTTTCTCGTTCTTCCCTCACTACCCTTCCAGTTGACCCCTCTTCGTTTTGTTGCTCTTATCTTTATCCTTCTTTCCGCTTTTACTCTTTTCAATAAGCTTTTTTGTTCGTAAAAACACTTGTCATTGGTAAAAATTTATACTTGATGACCTTTCTTTCGATTCTATCGTGACCTTTCTAACCCAAAGCGTTTGATTATTTATTTCTGCTTGTTGTCTGTAGATTATATTACCGTGATTATGATTTTGATGCTCAAGTTGCTTTTATGAGTGTGCAATGTCTTTGTCGTCTTGAGTTTATACTTTGAGAGATTTTCCTATTTTTTTTATGTTGTATCTCATATTTATCCTTTTAAAGAAATTTAGAATTGAATTTTTCTACCTTCGTTTCGTAAAAAATGATTTATTTTACACTTATTTTTGATTCTACGTGTGGTTGGATGCTATGACTCATTGTTGGAGACGTCTAATGACTAGTTCCACACTTACTGACGCTTGTCCTGATTTTTTCTTTTACTATTTTGACATTTCTTCGAGGTGGATGTTTAGAGTTTTTGTTTGCGAGAGTGCTCTTTCAATCCATTGATAGGAGTTATACTTTTGAAAAACTCTTCTTCAATCATTTTGGGGAATTTAAGTTCTTTTTTAAGTGATTGGGATATCGATTTTGGAAACTGATTACTGTTCTTATGATTTTTGCCTTCTACTAAAAAGTTTCGAGGACGAAACTTTTTAAAGGTGGGTGATGGTAACACCCTAGATTTTATCATAATGGGTAATTTATAAAAGTTGTTGATTTTATAAATTTCTCTTTCACTTTTATTGGTTAAAATATTTTAAACCGCTAATTTATTATTATTTAGCTTTAAATCAATATTAAGTCGTAACTTACTTTAATTGGGAAGAAACCGTTTCGTTTCTGCTCGTTATGAGCCATAATCAGATTCTACTCAAAACTCTAAGTGGGACAACCCGCTTTGAGATTTGGGCCTTTAATTACCCTTATTCTTGAACAAACCCTCACAACTTCATCTTCTTCCTCTCTATTTTCATATTTCTCCTCATCTCCCAAACCTCATTAAAATTCTCAAAACCTCAAACCTTAATGCGAGCATAATTTCTTCGTTTCCCAACAAAATTTTGATCTTTTTGTTGTTGTTAAAATCCTCTCTTCTTCATCTTCCTTTCTATTTAATAAAGTTTCACGTTTGTTGTCTTTCAAAAATTCCATCTTTTCTTAGATATAGGTTTCGTCCCAAAGTTCCAATTTTTGCTTGTCTCGGAGGAAGCTATGAAGACCAGAGAAAGAATATCATCCTTTAGAAGAAAAGTGAAAGCTTAGAAGATGCTAAATGCGGTAATGTTGGCGGGTTACTCGAGATCACAATATGTGCTTCCTTATGTGTTAAAAAGTAGTGTTTAAAGATAATGATAGGTTATTTGTTGTTGTTTGACATGCAATTATGCATCATGATTGTTGAATGAATTATTGCGACTTAATTACTAGAAATTGTTGAATGTTGGTAAATTGGTTGTCATTATTACATCTCCTTGTCTTAGATGATTTCGGAGTAGCGTGGGTCCCACCAGGTGGGCCGACCGCCGGTCACCCATCCATCTGGGAACCCCCTATATGTCAAATGTTTGTTTTTGGTATCGCTTGAGTCCACACCGGTAAGTCGGCCGCCAGTGACCCACCGAGTTGAGAGTCCCCTATGTGTTGTGTTCATTTCGAATGTAGGCTCGTGTCCAAGCCAATGGACCGGCTGTCAGTCACCTAACAGACTGGTAGGTCTCTGTAGTTTTTGTTGAAGTTTGGATGTTGGCCATGATGCCAAGCCTTTAGACCAGGCGCCGATGCCCACCCAGCTGAGGACCCCCTGACCAACTTTCGAAAATTGGTCATATCTCCCTTGTTTCTTGCTTGTTTTGGGTGCCTGAATAATCTTTGGAATCGTAAAAGGATAAGTTATCACCTTCACTTGGAATTAATGAAAGTCCATAGACCCTAATTAGACTCCTATAATTAGTTACTAATTAACTTGTTAATTTAGTATTTAATGATCTATGTAACATGCATGCAAATATAAAGGCATAAATAAACATAAGATGAAATTTCCTTACATTGAGAAATTTCGGTTTAAATGGGCACAATAAGAAACTCCTTTTCTTATTGTTCTTGAGCTAAAAATAATTGGATGAACCTTCTTGAATGAACTTTCAATATAGAAAGTCTCCTTCCAACATGCACCCAAGACTAATCCAAACAATCACTATAATTTTAGACTAGAAAAATATAGTGACAAGTAGTGACTAATATTAGATTTATTACTACTCTAGTAATATAGGAATATTAGTTGTTATGAGAGTTTTAGAGAGAAGTTGGAGGAAATAGCAAAACAAGTAGGAAAAAATGAGCAACTGCAATGAACAACTAAAGTGCCCTTTTATAGGCATATTTGGCCGGTCATGGTGCTCCATTTTGAGCCATTATTTTGCTTATTTTTAATCCCATGCAAAGTTGTAGAGTGTAGGACATAAAATGATCATGTTCATGTCATAACATGTCATAATCAATATGTTGGACTGTGATACAAGAAATGAACAAAAATCATTTCTTCCACTACTTGGAATCCGGCCTCCACTTGGCAAAAAATGGTCCATTTTGATTTTTGATATTTGTCCCACAAATACTTATAATCATATGCTTAATTATCTAGTATAATTAAGTGTTAATTTGATCATATAACAATTATATGACTCAAAATAATAATCATTATACACTCAACTATTAAGTAATATTTTACCATTATATCAATATATAATGAGTCCTACAATGTCCAGTTAATTTATTTTACAACTCTTTGTAAAGATACTTAACTAATTACCTCTACCTCAAAATATATGCACAACCTCAACTAATTTAGTGAATTAACGATTAATTACTAAATTAAATCTTTTTTAATTATATTAAAATAAGACGTAAAATTTATTCAGTCACTTATCGTATAATTGACTAATAAACTTAACCTGTATGAGTTCCTAACTCAATTTCTAATATATAACTCTCGTAACCAAACATATATCAAATATATATGTAAATAACTAATTAAACTGTATCATATACAAATAATTAGTTTACTGTTTGGGTCTCATCCTTTAGGTGAGACCGAAAGGGGTCAGTTGATCACCGCCGTAATACGACAATAACGTCTAACTCTAATCAGATGATCGTTATTGATTTACGTTAATCAACTGACGTGGAGTATCAATATACTAGTCATCCCACGGATATTCCAAAATGACATTTAATATATAAATGCACTATTGTGGAGGACACTTACTCCAACAATTACCGCATTATCATATCTAGAACGCAAGCTATGATCGTTTAAAGTTGACCCTTGTTTTAGATGGTTCCCAAACATGTTGTCTTAAGATGGGATTTATATTCCTTATTGATTATGCATCCTAAATCTTGTCTAATGCTTATGTATCATGTATTAACTTTTGTTATCATTGTTACATTTATCTTATGCCTCATTCAAATTTTTTAAGTCAATTTTGGGTTGTCTCACGCATGTATGTAATGTATTCTTAAGTAGTCGGTTGAGAGGTGAATGTTGGATGCTGTTGAACTCTCATTTCCAATTTATACCGTTATACTCGTTAGACTTCATGTCCGAGTGATAGAGTGTTTGATAAGGGTAAAGTCGCGTCACCTTAATCAAAGTAATCCTAATTCACTACTAACTAATAGTCAGCGGTAACAAAGGTATCGAATCCACAGGAAGGCGGTAGTATTCTAATCTGTTAAACTAGGTTCGTCTCTATAGTAACAATTTCGGGGTTTTGATTTGTACTTCTAAACTAATAGCAAACAATAAAAATAATTAGTAAACAATAACAATAAAAGATTGAAAACAATAAGATTTTAAAGTCTAGGGTCTCAGAATAACTAGAATTATTGTTCAGGGGTAGGAGTGTAGTCAACTATCATGCAATAAAGTTATCTAAGGTCACAAGATCGGTCGATTCAATTATGCCCTTTATATCTACAATTTAATAACCAATCGCTATCATCAAACGAGTTCTATTAGATTATCGTAGCTGATATATGATTATTTTATACCGTTTCCCCTCTCTATTTTCTTATGTTTCATCGCATTTAGTTTTGTTCGGCATCGGTTTTATCGTATTTTGGCCCTCATCTCGTGTACTCTCATACTATTTAATTCCGTCTCAATTCATAGGAATATGTCAAAAGTCAAGACAAGGACAAGACGGGATGAGAACCGAGAAACCGTCACAAAACTAAACACAATGAAGAAAGGAAGAAAAGGAGAGGAGGAAGAGGAAACATGGGTCTCAGCCCGTCAAGCCACCGGCAGCCAGCCAACCGGCTGAGCACCCAACATTCCACAATGAAGACGCAAATGAAGGAGGAGGAGCAGAGGGGCTCAGCCGGTCCAGGCCAACCGGCTGAGCACCCCACATACGTCGAAGCAAAACTTGAAAATTGGAAGAATAGCAGGTGGTCTCAGCCGGTCCAATCCACCGGCAGCCGGCATGACCGACTGAGACCTATTTCACACGAGAAATCTCAAGTTTGAAGTCAGATGGTCCCAGCCGGCACAAGCCACCGGTGGCCGGTGTACCGGCTGAGCACCCCACTCCGCATTACACCTTCCCTTCATATTTTGAACCCTCAATTCCACCAACCTATATATACCCCTCTCCTAATTCATTTTGGGGACACAACCCTAGACACAAGAACCCTAGTAATTAATAAGAAATACCTCTCTAATTAGTACTTTAATCTTTCTTAATTAGTGATTATTGCTCAATTTCCTAGTTAGTTATTGTTAGATTTAGTCTTTCTCCTAGTTACTAGTGAAGACTTGGGTTGTATTTTGAAGACAAGAGGAGACTCTTATTTGATTATTAATCCAAGTTTCAATCTTTCTTACAAGTTTGGTACAATTTCTCATCTTTATTTCATTAATTGTCTTCTAATTACTTGTTCTTGTTTCTTTACTTAGTTTCATGTTGAATATGCCTTCTCTTGTTTATTTCATATCAAAGTATCCATCTTTAATGCTTTTCTTCATTAATATGAGTGAGTAGTGTTAGACTAGGGTAATATGGGGGATTTAATGTAAGTTTATGGGTTGATTATGGTAATTGGGCATAAAGATTAAGTCTTTTAGTAGTCTACTTGTTTTGTGCAAAGAAGGTGTTTGTTGAAATGCTTGAATGAGCAATTTGAGTCTTTCTCATGTCTTATTACTAGTTTGAGCGAGAGCTTAGACTTGTATTGTTGGTGTGTGTGTGTTGGATGTTTAGGGGGAGGTTAGGGCGAGAACCCGATTGAACCTTAGACTAGGGCTCGTCTCGCATCGAGAGGTGGAGGCGTGCCCTTTAATCCGTCTTACACCGAGAGGTGGAGACATGTTTAGACTCACCTTTAGACTAGCCCTAACCCCCACCATAATTGACCTATACTTGCATTAATGAACCCATCCACCCTAGTTGCTTTTAATTATTGTTTTACATCGCATCCTTGCCTTCTTGTTAGTCTAGTTTATCATTAATCCTCTTCAACTTGCTATTAGCTAGAACTAAATTAGAATTTGATTAAACCGCCTTAGAACCATAATCACCGTCCCTTGGGATACGACCCTTGGAATATCGTACTACATTAATTAGTTTGGTATTGAGCATTATAAGTTTTGTTTGACCGTGGGTAGGGCGACTAACCCCGCGTCAAAATGGCGCCGTGGCCCTCGTCAAGCGTGGGTGGGGCGGGAAGATAGTATCACTCCAATAATCTTGGGTGACACGAATGTCACCGTAGACTACGGAGCCGTCGAGGATAGGCAAGAGCTTCAGCGGAAGATCGATCGGGTCTACTACGACCAATCGATGGCTCAATTCCCCGTATACGATGATTTCATGAGACGAGGATACAACCACACATCCGGCCTTCACCCTCACTTCTACCTTCCTCCCGATGGAGGTTATGCGACCCCTGACGGCTCCGTAGTCTACGGTGACATTCGTGTCACCCAAGATTATTGGAGTGATACTATATTCCCGCCCCCACCCACGCATGACGAGGCCCATGATGCCCATTGGTACGGGGCTCCTCCACACACCTCGGGGGAGGTGTTCATCACGATAGATGGAGCGGTGGTGGGTGAAGACCCGACTTTGTGTGGTGCCTTCTTGGGCGAACCCTCCATGCCCTTGAGCACGGGTGACGAAGAGGGAGGGAACACCGAGTCCGGTGGAGAGTCCGAGTGAAGAAGGTTGGTGATGCTCCTATTTCAAAATCCAAAATGACAAGTATGATCCCTAAATCCAAATATTTTCATGCATTTTACATTTCCGCATGCATTTAGTTACTTGTAATATATTTTCGATTAGGACATCTAGTTGCATTCATTTAGGTTGCATTAGAATTAATTATGTAATATATCGTCACATATAGAATTTGCATCCATGTAGAGTAGTTCACATAAAAAATCACTTCATATATATTTATCTTATGTTTTGCAATTGAAAATGTCAAGCAACACTCCTTATCCATCATTAAGCGAGTAGAAAAAGACGTTGCAAAATAAGTGGGGATTTGATGTTTTTCCAAGTGAATTGGACTTTCAAATTTGATATTTTCATTTGTTGTAATAAATTGGGAGAAATGGAATTTTGGACAATTTCATGATTTGTAACTCCACATCTCCATAACGGTGCTTGCACCAGCCCCGTTTCGACCCACAACCTATCCCCGTTACAACCCTTGTTTCACTTTATGTGCATTACCATCTTTACATCTCATATGCGACCATATAGGAGAGGACTACATATTAGATTGCGGGCGTGTCTCACAAGTCGAGTAGTTGAGTGGTTTTGGTTACTTCTTGTCACAAAACTCACCCGTTCTTTAAATGAGTGACGAGTGAAAACCGTGAGGAAGTCGGTAGTCTAAGTTCTCTTAGTCATGGGTCGCATTTGGTTGAATCTCGAGTCGTGTCGTGTTGGCTTTATACGGTTGAGTTTTCCTCCCTTTTGCCCGCCTTTGAATTCGTTTTATTGGCATTTGGGGGTCATACTCGAGTTGCTTGAGCCATGATTAGGGGGTTGACGCCTCGTTGAGACTGTGAGATAGTATCTCCTGAACTAGACCTTTTGTTTTTGAAACGAAACCTAACCGCTTAGATGAGGAAAGTGGTTTTTCTTTTGATTGATGCATCTTTTATGTCGTTTACGTGCTTAATCTTGGATGCATCTAAATTTTTCCGCAAGCCCCCACTTGCCTTACAAGGAAGTACATACCTCATTGTATTTAGTTGTGAGTTGAAGGGACGGAGAAGGCCCGTTAATTGCCTTTCATCGGATTTTAGTAGTTTAGTTTAGCTTATGTAAATAAGGGTCTTGTTTTTGTCCACTTACTTACTCGGGGACGAGTAATGTTTAAGTGTGGGGAGGTTTGATATATGATTATTTTAGACCGTTTCCCCTCTATATTTTCTTATGTTTCATCGCATTTAGTTTTCTTCGGCGTCTGTTTTATCGTATTTTGGCCCTCATCTCGTGTACTCTCATACTATTTAATTCCGTCTCAATTCATAGGAAATATGTCAAGACAAGGACGAGACGGCATGAGAACCAATAAACCGTCACAAAACTAAACACAATGAAGAAAGGAAGGGTAGCTTACATGTAAAGTTATAGTAACTTCAGCTATAACCTTAATGATGTAAACCAAAACCCTAATTTCACAACATAAGCAAACCCTAGCCTCTCCCACAAGGACGAGGCCGAAACCCTAGGCTACGACAACCCCACGGCCGCGCCACCATCAACAACGCTAGGGTTCGCGATTTGAACCCTAGTTCGCACACCAAATAAATAATTGAAAATAGAATAACAACATAAATATTAAATTCAATTAAACATGTGAATCATAAGCATAAATAACCACACAAACCAATTAATCATACAATCAATCATTATTTCATGTTAATAATTCACTTTCTATAAACACAATTAAAGGAAAACACCTAGTTACCTTTATGATGCAATAAAGACCGCAAAATAATCTTCATCTTCATAAAGACGTCATTAATATTGTTCTATAGAAATCCTTCTCCAAAACGCCCAAAGGAAGACATCTTCTTTTTATTCTTCTTATTTACTCATCAAATATATAAACCCTAAAAGTAGGTCTAAACTCCATACAATCGATTCCCTTAAAAATCCTTTGAATGAAATATATTGTAGAAGTAAGAGCCAGGATTGTAAATATATAATTTATATTTGATTTGGATGAAGAAAGTTGCATAACAATGGAGTCAAAGACAGATATTGAAAAGAGGGGGAAGAGCTGCGGCATAGGAAAGGTTCACGCACAAAATAATTGAGCAACTTGCCTACTAGGTTATATTTTCTATTTATAAGAGAATTTAATTGGGCTTTTGATCCATTAGCTAACAAGATGGATAATCCAATTACAAATCGGATTTAATATAATTAAAACGCTCAAGGAGTTTATATAGGAGAAGTAGCTATTAAATTAAAATAGTAAAATCGTGCACGGACATTTTAACCCATCCAAATTAGGTAAAAATGGAAAATAACAAATAGAGATCGCAAGCATTAAATACGCATTAAATAATTAAACTCGAAAAATAATTAATTTAATAAATAAATTTCCGGATAAAATATATTATAAAAACACGGGGTGTTACACTAAACATAGAGAACTCAATAATAAGGGTATAAAATCAAGTCTTTTTAGCTATGTGAGGCTTATTTGAACAAAAAGAACCGTCTTTCCCCATGCACTTATCAAATGAACGCGTATAGTATCAAGAAACGAATGTCACACTTATGCAATTTGATGTTACATATTCCACAAGGAGTATCACACTCAAGCCTAAAGACAATGAGACCAGTTTATTGATGTTCCTGGCCTAGGAAGCTCTATAGACCTCAGAATTTTAAGTGGTTTATCAACTAAAATTGGCCAAATCTAATTAGCATAAGGTATGTGAAAAAGGGTCAAGACTTGTTTTATGAGATTTGTTTTCAAAAGTAGCAAGTCAAAACAATGTACATGGACAACTTATTTGGGATTCAAATTCAGAAACAATGCAAATTATCATCATTGTTAGTCAACTTCACCAAGACTCTACCTAATAAAATAAAAAACATGTTTTCGGATTTTGTAAATTTTTCAATTGTTATGAATTTTTTTTTTCTTTCACACAACTGAAATAACCACACAACATATATAAAGACTCTCCCCCAAACTTAAATGTCACAGTGTCCTCAGTGTGACGCTAACAGCACAGTAATCACACAACAACAAATATCAGCAACTTAAAGGACACAACTAACAAAGGGAAAGGGGAAATAACTAAAAGAAAATACAATAAAACAAAGTACAAGGATAGATAATACCAGCTGTATAAACATAGCCTCCCCCAAACCAGCTGCAAAATGGGGGGCGTAGTGACCAGTTGTCACTACTGCTCATCACTCGGGTTCAAGTTCAGGTTTCGTTACCTCGGTAACCTTAGGGGGCCGGGGTTACCTACGCTATACACCTTTTGTAACTTGCATTCCTCTCGTGTCAGCAGTTTTTCCATCTCAACTACTGCCTTACTCCGTGATTTTTCAGCTTCAGCAGTGCTGAAAATTAAGGCGATCTCCAGAGGATCCCTATTCAAACATAAAGAGAGACAGTCATCAACAGTCAAATTCACAATATCGACCCTATGACGTGTCTCTTCTAGCATGGGGTATTTCATTGCATGCTCTAAGTTGAAAGTAATAGTGTTATCCCCCACTGTTAGTGTAAGTCTCCCATTCTTAACATCTATAACCGCCCCCGCAGTATGGAGAAATGGCTGTCCTAAGATGATAGGAATTTGGGTGTCCTCAGCCATATCTAATACGACGAAGTCAACTAGTATGAAAAATTTCCCTACTCTAAACGGTACGTCTTCTAAAATCCCTAAAGGGTGTTTAATAGAACGGTCGGCCATTTGTAAGGTCATGGTTGTAACAGTAAGTTGACCCATAATTAGCTTTTTACATATAGAAAATGGCATGACACTAACACTAGCCGCTAAATCACAAAGGGCTTTATCAATAGCTAAACAACCTATATTACAAGGAATAGAACAACTCCCTGGATCCTTTAGCTTAGGTGGTGATCTAGATTGTAACACAGCACTACATTCCTCAGTAAATGCAACCGTCTCCACTTCATTAAAGGATCACTTCATTGTCAATATGTCCTTCATAAACTTTGCATAAGCCGACACTTGAGTGATCAATTCGGTAAATGGTACACTCACTTACAAATTGTTGACTACCTCCATAAATCTTCCAAACTGTTTATCGAGCTTGGATTTATGTTGGCGGTGTGGAAATGGAAGTGTAATGGCAATTGGCTTGGCTTCCTTTTTATTTGAAGATATATTAGAGGACTTACCATCGTGATCAGGGGTTGCTCGATCGAGCAGGGGAGTTGCTCGATCAAGTTTGTCAAAACAGGAATTTTCAGGAACTTCTTGAGCATATTTTTCGAACTTTTCCAGGGTTGCTCGATCAAGCAACCTCCTTTTAAACCCTTTTTTCGCTGTTTTTCGAACCTTGACCAGTAACTTCCATACTTTCATCGGTTTCAACCTCTTTCATTTCTAGGCCTTTGTAATGGGTCACACTCCTCAAAGTGATAGCATTGGCTTGTTCATGTGGAGGGTGTCCTTGAGGAGGAAGATTACCCGGTTGTTTGTGTGGATTTTGAATTGCCAATTGGGCAATTTGAGTATCCACTATCTTGTTTTGCGCGAGCAATTGTGGATCTGAGCATCTTGCTTTTGTTGTATCATGAGACTTTGCTGCAACACGGCTTTCAATTCCACCATATCATTACTTGGAGGTGGTGGAGGTGGAGCTTGTTGAAAGTTTTGGCCTCCTTGATTTAAACGGTTATAGTTACCTTGAGAATTGCGATTATGAGGAATCGCATAAGAGGAACCCAGTTGCTGAGGTGGCGGTGGGGTAGGATTAAGAACATTCTGACTTCGGTAGGAGAAATTGGGATGCTCTCTCGTCCTTTCATTATAAAAGTTAGAGTACGGTGTACCTTGCTTAAAGGATTGAAAGGCAAGTACTTGTTCAACCGTACTCATACACTCGACTGCATTATGCCCCATAGTACCACATCTTTCACAGTTTGGCGCTTGTTGAACCATGGCATGAACCGTTTGTTTATTTTCCAAGGATTTGGAAGTTTGTAATTCGGCAATTTTAGCAGCTAATGCCTCCAACTGAGCTGCAACGGCATTGTCCGAACCTCCTCGCCTCGCATTACCCCTGGGATTGTCATACTCAGCAGTGTGAGTAGCTATCTCATTAATCAATTTCCAAGCATTAGTATCAGTAGTGTTATTTTGGAATCTTCCATTGGCAGCAGAATCTAGAAATGTTCTCTAATCATCATATAACCCATTGTAAAACTTGTTGCATAGGAACCAAGTATCAAAACCATGATGTGGAACAGATTTGACAAGCTTGTTGAAGCGAACCCAGGCCTCATTAAAGTTCTCAGTGGGACTTTGTTTGAAACTTGTGATTTGACTTCGAATGGCATTGGTTTTATGTGGCGGAAAGTATCTTTTATAGAATGCAAGAGCCAGAGAATTCCAATCAGTGATGCCAAGTGCGTCCACATCTAACTCACTCAACCAATCTTTTGCCCCATCTCGTAGTGAAAAGGGAAACAACACCAAATTGATCAGATCTTGTGTTACCCCACCCGTTAAAGGAATAAAGCTACAGTAGTTAGTGAATTTCTCCATATGCTTCGCAGGATCTTCAGTGGGGCTCCCTCCAAACAATTTTTCGCTCCACCAAAGAGATATAAGATGGACGAATCTCAAAAGTGTCATTGCCCGTAGTAGGGAGTTTGAATCCCTCGGGAATAGATGCAACGGTAGGCTCCGAATGGCTGGCTAAAGTAGGCATAGTTGTAGTGGGTGCAAAATGTGTGTATCCTCTTCTAAGGATGGTTTTTCTGCGACGAATTCGGCGTAAACTGTGTCAAGCGTACTCAAGTCTTCCGCTTCTTGAATTTCCTTCCAAAAGTTTCGTCTAACTAGGAGATTCCTTTCTGGTTCGGAATCGTAGGGTACGAGATCGGACATGGAACACCTGAGCATAAACGAACACTAAAGAAAAGAATGAGAACTGTCTCAAGGAACTTAGGTTCCCTGAGACGAAGAAAAAGACAAACTAAGTAGAAACAAACAGAAAACTGTTGCCTCCCCGGCAACGGCGCCAAATTTGATAACGGTAAAGTCGCGTCACCTTAATCAAAGTAATCCTAATTCACTACTAACTAATAGTCACCGGTAAGCAAGGTATCGAATCCACAGGGAGGCGGTAGTATTCTAATCTGTTAAACTAGGTTCGTCTCTTTAGTAACAATTTCGGGGCTTTGATTTGTATTTCTAAACTAATAGCAAACAATAAAAATAAATAGTAAACAATAACAATAAAAGATTGAAAACAATAAGATTTTAAAGTCTAGGGCCTCAAGTTCACTAGGATTATTATTCAGGGGTAGGAGTGTAGTCAACTATCATGCAATAAAGTTATCTAAGGTCACAAGATCGGTCAATTCAATTATTCCCTTTAGATCTACACTTTAACATGTGATCGCTATCATGAAACGAGTTCCATTCTATTATCGTAGCCTATCTTAGTCTTAACCCGGTCGGTGTCAATCCTAATTTGCGAGACTAGTTAATTAATCCTGGCCAGTAATCAAACAACTAGAATTAAAACGATAATCAAACGATAACCATGCAATTGCAATTCAATTAATTAGTCTACCCCTTCTAACAATCCAAGATCCCTTTTCAACCCTAGAAAGGAATTTAGCTACTCATAACGATATAAATAACAACGGTAATAAATAAAGTAAACATGCTTAACAACAATGAAAGGATTAACAAAGAATAATTAAAGAAATAGAAGGTACTAATTGAATAACAAAGAAAGATTGAAGAATACCGATTACAAGTTTGAACTAAAGACAATCGTCTTGATGATAAAATCCAGTAGCAAAGCAAACTAAACTTCAGTTTCTAATATAAAAGCATCCCTAATTATGAAAGACTAGTTTTCCTTTTATAATAACAATCTAATTAACTAGGTTAAACTAATTTTAGGAAAGCCGAATTCTGTCAAAAACTGGGTTGCTCGATCGAGCAAGTGTATGTTGCTTGATCGAGCAACCTTCAGCCCGACTCGATCGAGCAAAGGGATGTTCGATCGAGCAGCCTTCAACATGGCTTGCTTCTTCGTTTTTCTTCATTCCTTCTTTACCGCTCTCGATTCCCGTGCCTAACCTTCTACGATTCAACTCCGCCATGCTCCATATCAACTCAAAAAGCTCCAAATGCATCCAATCTGCATTAAAACATAATAGAAGCGGCAGAATCGATATTCTAGCTAAACTAGCATAAAAATAAGCAAGGAAAGACGGTAAATCAAGTTATATGTAACTAAGGGAAGCATAAAATTTGTGTATAAATATTGATCATCAGGGTTCATTCACTTGCACTTGTCCATATGTTAGTAGGATTATGACGACGTTGTAGGGAGGCGAATGCTTAGAGTTAATCGACCTGGCTTCAATTGTTGTATTCTTGCGAGGTAGTGTCATTTCATGTAGCATACTTGCTTTACTTTTCATAGGACACCCTTTCCGTTGGCTGCCCCTGGCAATTTAGTAACACCCACGATTTTATAATCATGGGTATTTTATTAAATCGTTAATTTTATAAAATTCTCTTTTACTTTTATCGGTTTAAATATTTTAAATCGATGATTTACGTTTTCATAGCTTTAAATTAATGGTAAATTGAATTTAGATTAATCGGACACTACTCGAAAATCCGAGTGGGTAAATACCCACCGTTAATTTTGGGCCTATTATTACTCATCTTCTAAAAAAAAAACACAAATCTCCACCTCCCTCCTTATTAATTTCAGCAACATTTTTACCATCTTCATCTCTCTCCCCAACTCAAAAAAACCTCATTAAATCTCTCCGTCTCTCAACGAAACTTCACAATTTTTCCATCATTATTCTCCTCTCATTCTCCTCTTCCTTTTCTTACCATAAAATCTCCAATACCTCCAACTTTTTACAAAACCTATCTTTTATATCTAAAGTTAAGACAGACATAACTTCATCGTTTCTTAACGGAATTCAATTCCGTTTAGTGTTCCGGAATCCTCTCACCATCCTCCTTCTTTCTAGCTACTAAAAATTGAAACTTTTTTTAACTATTTTAAGACGATTTTCCAGAATTTTGGTTAAGGAATCTTATCATTTTAATTGTCGTAAAAGGTGAGATTTTGAAGAGTTGGGTCAACTGAATTCGTTGGTATCGTTGCATTGCGTAAGGATTGCTTAATTGGAGTGATAATAAGGTAATGTTGATGGGTTACTTAGTATCACAATTTATGTGGTTTTCTATGTGTTTTAGAGTAGCCTTGATGATAAACATGAATTCTTTAGTTCATGCTTGTATGAATCCATGACTATAATATGTTTACTTGTTTAGTTTCATCTTATATGTCTCCAATTGATGGAAATTTGGTAGTAAAGATGATGAACTCCCTTCTTGTTGCTTAAGCATGTATTTAAGTAATTATTGATGGACAAATTGTGCTATTATGGTTTAATTGAGTGGTATGATACCCATATGTGGTGTGCAAGGATGTTTATTGCTGGATTTAAGTCGATGCAAATGGGTTTGATTTTTTATCTCCCTTAATATGATGTGGGTTTTGGATGTGAATACGACATAACTTGTGTGTGAATCTACTTTGGGGGAGCCATGGTTGAGTTTAGAGGAAAGATGAACTGTCTCGACCTTCGTCACGGGCGTGACATTAATGTCACAGGTGTGACATAGCATGCAAAACCAACAATCACCTTCATCACGGGCGTGACATGCATGTCACAGTCGTGACGACCCGCAGTTTCCCCTCACTGCCCTTTTTTTTTTGTAAAACGGTCATATCTCCTTCGTTATTTGTCTTTTCCTGGCGTGTAACCTATACTTGGAACCGTAAGAGGATAAGTTGTCACCTCCAATTGTAATTTCTGAATTTTCATGTCTAGAACTCTAGTTATTACTATTTAAAGTTGACCTTTGTCTTAGATGGTTTTTAAACATGTTGTTTTGAGATGGGATTTATGGTTTCTATTGATTATGCTCTCTAAACATTGTCTAATGCTTATGTATAATGTATTGGCTCTTGTTTATCAATATCATATTTATCTTATTCCTTATTCACATGTTTAGTGACGGTTTTGAATATTCAACACATTTGAGTCATTTATACCTTGAGTAATTGTTGGGTCTTGGTTGTTGGAAGATATTATGCTCTCATCCCTCGTTTGTACCTTTATACTCGTTAGACTTTATGTCGGAGCGATAAAGGTATATTCCATTGTTGTTAGTGGGGATATGACGACGTTGTTGGGAGGCGAACGCAATGCGTTGATTGACCCGGCCGTCAAATGTAGTATCCTTGCGAGGTTGTGTGATTTTCATGTAGCGTACTTTGATCAGGCCTGTCGCAAGCCCGATGCAAAGATAAATTACCCAGACTAGGCTAATAACAAATTAATGTAATTAGGGAAGTAGGGGTCGATCCTCAGGGAGATGGTGTTTCCTATGGATTATGAATCGTCTCACAATTGAGTTTTATCTAATGATTTTCTGGGTTTTGGATTTTGTGATGTCTAAACTAATAAAGAACATAAATAAAAATAAAACAAACTGAAATGGAAACGATAAAGCAGATAATAAATTAACAATAATGATAAGCATCTAGGGAAGTAGGTTCACACATGTAGATTTATATATTGATGAAATTGGATTTAGGATATGAAAATAATTCATTGAGCGTTCGTAAGAATGGTGTGTTCATTACAATCATAGATCAGATGGTCTAGCAGGCTTTAGTGCGATTTACTAGGTCTTAATCCACCATGTCACGCTTTGTCTATTCAATTCCTGTATATCTACCTTGGAAAAGAATTCCATACTAGTCAATGATTGTGATCAAGAATCGTCAACTATCGTTAAAGTCCAAACATGCATAGACACAATGTTTTAAAAGCACAATTTCCTTTATCCAATTATCATATTTTAATCAATCTAACATGGCTACCCTACACCCTAGAAAGGTGACTACTCACTCATGGTTGTGTTGATATTAACAATGAAAGTTAAGATAAGCATATTTAGTTGGTTTTGACAATAATTTAGACTTTCTATGTGGCGATAATAACGACGCTATATGACAATCTAAGAAATGAAACTGCGATTATAACAATATGAAAATGAATCTAAATGATATGAATAGAAAATGACAATTAAATGGAAAGCAATAAAGAACATTAAGCAAAAGATAAATTAGGAATACCTAGGTGACGATCAACGATGAAAGCGATAACAATAATAGAAATCCCTCGCATAGAAATACCGTACCCTGAGTTACAACTTTTGAACCCAACAAAGTAGATGCAAGAGATTGAAGTTCTATTTGAACTAAGCTAATGTTTTGATAGGAAATAGACGAAAGTAAACTAGAACAAAAGACAAAAATAGAAGAGAATCTAAACTAGAAAGACTAAAGCTAAAAAGAAATATAAGACAAGATTGTGTAAGAAAATGTATATGATGGATGTATATATGATATGAGTGTATGATCCTTGAGCATCTATTTATAGTATTAGGGTTTTGTGGAGAAGAGGTCGGGCAATAAATGCATAGGTCAAAAATAGGATGAAGGAGCCGCAATGCTTGGAGCAGCAGGAATACCCGATCGGGTACACCACTTACCCGATCGGGTAAGTCGTCTTCTGGAAGCTCTTGACTAACTCTTCAACTTCCTTCGCTTTGACTTGACTTACAACATCCCCCTTGACTCTACAATCGGGTTTGTTGCTTGGATATGATGTAAAGCGATGAATTCTCCCGTCTAATTGATTGGTCTTCCGACAACTACAAAACCGTCTTTGCTTCTTCTCTCCCTTAAGTTAGTGAACCTTCTCGAAATGCCTTACACACAGTCAAGCTTGCATCTTCAAATCGTCGGGTTCTAGGCAAATGCTCGGAAATATAGAAAAAGGGCGTAGAAATGTCACTTTCCCTACAAAACAAGTTAGAACACAGGAATTCGCCTAGAAGACAATATTAGCTCATAAAATGGCTTAACAAAGCACAAATGACAAACAAACCCGAGCTAAAGTGGGGGTTAAAATCATACAAATATTCACTTATCAAACTCCCCCAAGCTAAACCTTTGCTTGTCCTCAAGCAAACATAACAAACAATACCAGGACAAGGTTGCAAGCATTGGCTACTACACCATCAGGAAACAAATCTCAACATAAAGCTTTGGAAACATAATGAATCATAACTTAAAAGCAACGTGGGCAAGAATGATACATAAACATGGCTGAGATTTACATAACGGCGTAGCACAAAGAATTTCACTACAGATTTTCGGCTCTTGCATGATCTTTTGACAAATGGACTCTCACGGTACACTCGAACACTCAATGTATGCAAAAAGGTGATTTCTTTATGTGTAAATGTTTTTGAGACACTCACCTATCTACGACTCATGAAAATGTGTCCGCAGTCTAATATGGTAAACAATTCAAAACACAAGTCAAAGATCACAATGCATATAGAAAAGAAGCCGAAAAATGAGAAGAAGGCTTTGGGAAATGGGTGAAAGGTGGACAAATAGTTATGGTCATGTGAAAGTTAGAGTGAGCTAGCAACTGACCAATGATAAATGAATACTTAATCCAAACTTTCGGTTATTTCCCACAAAACGAACGATGAAGCCAGAGTGAACAGATTGGCTTATTTTACAAGAAACACAAGAGTGAACTCCTTCTAATCATTTGACAATTTTAGGAGATACTCACAACTTTTTCTTTTATTTCTTTTTCTATTTTTCTTCCCTTTTTTTTTCATTTTCTTTTCTGAACACAACTTCACTTCTCGAACTTTTTCGTTTTCCCAATTCACTTTGACAGATAGGAACAATTCTTCCCAAAAGAGCACCCACACACCATAGTCTAGCTACTAGCTCGAAAGGTAGGCAGTTTTTATGTGTAGCTAATATTTTGTAAAGCACTTGTATGAAGGGGCTAATTTTTGAAGGGCAAATTAAAGTGAAAAAGGCTTCAAATCTTAGTGAATCATGAATGCAATGCTTATAGAAATGAAATGAGAACCATACTTATGCGTTTTGACATGACACACATCACAAGGAGAACTACACACACCTAGATGAGACTGGGTATGGATGTACCAGTCTAAGGAGGTTCTACCTTACAATATATGTAGTTTGTCAAATGTCAAGATCAAGCGTACTCATCTATAGATTCATTCCATGCCTACTGTGTACAAGACTTCCCCATGTATGCAAAATTCAATAAATATTGAATCATTATCTTTTGAAAGCTCTAAGGTTGGGAAATGTAACATGATAGTACAGAAAACAAGCAAGCAAAGCATGAAAAGCATTCAATTGTGTTCAAAAATTGTTAAATTTTCTCAAAAATCTTCTCTTTCTTTTATTCAAAATATGAAAAATATAACTAAAATGCAAAAATGGGAAAATGCAATCCCTCCCCCAAGCTAAACATCGCATTGTCCTCAATGTGAGCACAAAAACCAAATATGCAATGAGATGCTTAATGGGAAGAAAGGAAAAATGAAAGAAGAATGAAGCTTACTAGTCAGTGCGGACTCCCCCAAGCTAGTCTTTTGGACTTTTGACAAGGAAGGTCGTCAGAGATTCTTCAAAAACTCTTTCATCTGCAAAGAAATCTAACAAAACAACGTAAAAGGGAAAAACAAAAATAAAACTGCAAAAAGGGAAAACACGGGTTGCCTCCCGAGAAGCGCTTGTTTAACGTCTTGCTCGACGAATTTTTCATTAGAATCATTGGGTTGAGGATGGACGCTCCGTATAGACAATATCTAAACATCCGATGATAGAATTGCTATAGTAGAGTTTCAGTCTGTGTCCATTAACTTTGAATTTCTCACCATTGCTAGTCATGAGTTCCACATAGCCGTATTTGCTTACATATGAGACAGTGAATGGCCCAGACCATCGGGAACGAAGTTTTCCTGGAAAGATTTTCAGACGGGAGTTGAAAAGAAGTACTTGGTCACCGACATTAAATTCTTTCTTAATTATCCTCTTGTCGCGCCAACGCTTCGTTTTCTCCTTATAGATCCTAGAATTCTCATAAGCTTGCAAAGGAAATTCCTCCAGCTCATTGATTTGCAAGAGTCTCCTATCAGCACTAAGCTTAGTGTCTAAATTTAGTTCTTTGATAGCCCAGTAAGCTTTATACTCTAACTCGACAGGAAGATGATAGGCCTTTCCATAAACCAATCGATAAGGAGATGTTCCAATCGGGGTTTTGAAAGCTGTACGATAAGTCCACAAGGTGTCATCGAGCTTATTACTCCAATCAGTTCTAGATCTTGAGAATACTTTCTGAAGAATTGTTTTCAACTCTCTATTTGAGACTTCTACTTGACCGCTGGTCTGAGGATGGTAGGCTAATCCTCGTCACGTGGAAATATGATCTTCTTAAATAGCCGTATCACAGCTCTAGCATCATTAGTGGGAGTGGCGATTGCTTCTACCCACTTGGAAACATAGTCAACAGCGACTAAGATGTAACGATTTCCGTTAGAAGAAGGGAATGGTCCTTGATAGTCAATACCCCAGACATCGAATATTTCAACTTCTAATATGCTGTTTTGAGGCATCTCATGTCTCTTGGATATTTCACCCATTCGTTGACAAGCGTCACAAGCCATAACAAAGTCTTTTGAATCTTTAAACAACGAGGGCCAGAAAAACCCGGATTGTAAGACTTTGGCTACGGTCTTGGACGGACCATGATGACCACCATAAGCAGATGAGTGGCATCCTTCTAAAACTCCTTTAACTTCCCACTGAGGGATACACCGTCTATAAAGACCATCTGAACACTGCTTAAAAAGATAAGGATCATCCCAAACGAAGAATCTTGCATCATGCAAAAATCGTTTCCTTTGGTTATAAGAAAGGTCAGAAGGTAGTTGTCGACTGACAAGAAAATTGGCCATATCAGCATACCAAGGAGAAGAGTCAGTAATTGCCATTAATGAATCATCAGCAAACGAATCATTAATTGGTGCTGGCAATCCTATTTCAGTAATTCTTATCCTTGAAAGATGGTCAGCGACTACATTTTATGCTCCTTTCTTATCCCGGATCTCTAGATCGAACTCTTGAAGGAGCAAGATCCATCAGATAAGCCGAGGTTTTGCCTCTTTCTTTGAAAGCAAATATTTCAAAGCAGCGTGGTCAGTGTAAACAATGACTTTCGATCCTATAAGGTAAGAATGGAATTTGTCTAAAGCATAGACAATGGCAAGAAGTTCTTTTTCAGTAGTGGCATAGTTGATTTGGGCAGGATCTAACGTTTTACTAGCATAGTAAATAGCATGAAGGAACTTTTCCTTTCTTTGCCCTAAAACAACTCCAACGGCGTAATCACTCGCATCGCACATAAGCTCAAATGGAAGATTCCAATCAGGTGACTGGATTATAGGTGCGGTGATTAGAGCGCGTTTGATTTTGTTGAATGCCTCAAGGCATTCCTTCGTGAAATTAAAAGGCGCATCCTTAAAAAGGAGCTCAGTCAGGGGCTTGGCTATTTTAGAAAAATCTTTAATAAACCGTCGGTAAAAACCGGCGTGGCCAAGGAAACTCCTGATTCCTTTTACATTAGCAGGTGGTGCCAGTTGCTCAATAACTTGGATCTTAGCTCGATCCACTTCAATACCTCTTTCGGAAATGATGTGTCCTAAAACTACACCTTCGTTCACCATGAATTGACACTTTTCCCAGTTGAGAACAAGGTCGACTTCTTCACAGCGTTTTAGCACTTTCGACAGATTTGTCAAACAATTATCGAAGGAAATGCCATAGACGCTAAAGTCGTCCATAAATACTTCCATGATAGTCTCAACAAAATCAGAAAAGATACTAGTCATGCAACGCTGAAAAGTTGCGGGTGCATTACACAAGCCAAATGGCATTCGGCGATAAGCAAAAGTGCCATAGGGACAGGTGAAGGTGGTTTTTTCTTGGTCCTTAGGGTGGATAGGAATTTGGAAAAATCCTGAATAACCATCTAAATAACAGAAGTATTTGTGGCAAGCTAACCTCTCTAACATTTGATCAATGAAGGGCAGAGGATAGTGATCTTTTCTAGTTGATTGATTCAACTTCTTGTAGTCAATGCACATACGCCATCCCGTCACAATCCTTGTGGGGATGAGTTCATTCTTCTCATTCTTGACTACTGTTGTTCCTCCTTTCTTGGGGACAACTTGGACAGGGCTAACCAATTTTGAGTCAGAAATTGCATAGATTATGCCAGCATCTAGCAATTTCAGAACTTCAGCTTTAACTACCTCTTGCATGTTTGGGTTAAGACAGCGTTGACCTTGAACACAAGGTCTTTGGCCTTCTTCTAAGTTAATTCTATGCATGCAAAAGTCAGGGCTTATGCCTGTGATGTCTTCAAATTTATAGCCTATTGCCTTCTTATGTTTTTTCAAGACAGTCATTAGTGAGTTTAACTGATTTTCATTTAGAAGAGCACTCACTATGATTGGGCAATATTCAGATTCATCTAAAAAGGCATATTTTAGATTTGAGGGAAGAGGTTTAAGTTCGGGTTTATGTACTTCTGCCTTGGCAGGAGCATCAATTAAGCTTATGAACTCTTGAACTTCTTCATATGGTATCTCTTTACCAGTCAAGTCCCTTTCCAGCTCACTGATCTCAAAATTATCGTTCTCAGAGATATCCTCTAACAATAAAATTGCTTCTAAAGGATCCCCAATTATTGATGGGTACAGAGATTCATCAACGATTGAGTCGACAATGTCAAGAAAACAGCAAGGCTCTTCAAGCATAGGGCTCTTCATTGCACTGTTTAAGTTGTAGGTGACCTTATCATCACCTACTTCTAATGTCAATTTTCCATTCTTGACATCGATTACTGCTCCCGCAGTGTGTAGAAATGGCCTTCCTAGAATGATAGGGATTTGCGAATCTTCAGCCATATCCAACACTATAAAATCGACTGGAATGAAAAACTTCCCTACTCTAACAGGTACATCTTCTAAAACTCCCATAGGTTGTTTTAGAGAACGATCTGCCATTTGCAGGGTGATACTTGTGCATTTCAGAATTCCCGTATTCAATTTTTCGCAAAAGGAATAGGGCATAACGCTCACACTAGCACCTAGATCACATAAAGCTTTATCAATCGTGTAGGTACCTATAGTGCAAGGTATAGAGAAACTACCAGGATCCTTCAACTTAGGAGGGGACTTATTTTGCAATAACGCACTGCACTCGGCGGTGAATGCGATGATTTCAACATCATCCAGAGTCCTCTTCTTTGTTAAGATATCCTTCATAAATTTTGTGTAAGAAGGTATTTGAGTGATTAATTCAGTGAAGGGAACCGTTACTTGGAGGTTTTTGACAACATCCATGAATTTACCGAATTGGGTTTCCTTATGATTTCTCCTCAAACGTTGGGGAAATGGAACTTGGATCTTGATGGGTTCCTTTTCAAGTTCATCCTTCTTTTTAGATTTGTCTTCCGCTTCCTTAGCGGTGGATGGTTGGGTTTCTTTTTGGGTTTCTACTTGTGAAGGCTCAACTGTTGGTTCTTTGGGTTGCTGAGGTTCCGTATAAGTGGTACCACTCCTAAGGGTGATAGCATTTGCGGTGTCCCTCGGTTGTTCACCATGAGGTGGGAGTTGGACCTTGTTTTCTTTGGGTAATAGAGGTAGCCAATTGGGCCATTTGAGTTTCAAGCATTTTGATGGCAGCATCTTTGGCTTGATCACTCTTTTGAAATTGAGCAAACATTGAATCCTGTTTTTGAACAACTTGTAGAAGCATGGATTCAATTTTGCTCAAACTTGAGTCATTTGGTTGGCCTTGAATTTGAGGTGGTTGGTGTTGATTTTGGTAAGGTTGGTTGAAGTTAGGTTGGAATGAAGGTCTCTGGTTTTGAAAACCAGGTGGATTGTAAGGCTTTTGTTGGTGTGGTATGAATGGTTGTTGAGTTTGTTGGTGGGGATTTTGAACGTTGGTACTTTTGTAGGATAAAAACGGGTGGTTTTTTGTGTTTTCGTTATAGAAGTTTGAGAAAGCGTTGCCTTGCCTATATCCTTGATAGGCATTGACTTGCTCTATTGAACTTCTACAATCTTGAAAACTATTCCCTCCAATCCCACATGTCTCACATACCACTACGTGGTTAGTGACGTTGATATGTTCCTTGGATTGGGAAGAGCTTCCTACTTGTTGCTGCAGAAGGGCTAATTGGGCTTCTAGGAGTGCTACTTTACTCGAATCATCCTGCTTGGCTTTTAGCGGAATAGCACGCGAGTTGCTATACTAAGAATCGTGGATTGCCATTGACTCGATAGTCGCACTAACTATCTCTACATCGATTTGATCAAAACGACCATTGTTAGCGGAGTCGAGGATACGAGGCGATTCGCCGCAACAACCGTTGTAGAATGTGATAGCCAGGAACCATGAATCAAGGCCATGATGAGGACATTCTCTTTGTAATTCTTTATATCTTTCCCATGCCTCATAAAGGCTTTCGTCGCCTCTCTGACGGAATCCAGTAATTTGACTTCGTAAGAGCGCGGTTCGTTCTGGTGGGAAGTACTTTTGATAGAAACCAAGAGCTAGACCATCTCAATCAACTATTCCTAGGGCAACTCGGTCAAGACTATTGATCCAGAGTTTTGCCTTTCCTCTTAAAGAAAAGGGAAAGAGCATTTCCCTAATCTGTTCTTGGGATACTCCAGTTTGTCTAATCGTGGAGCAATAGTCACAGAAGTTTTGGATATGAAGGTTGGGATCTTCTGTGGCATTGCCACCAAATTGATTTCTTTCTATTAAATTGATGAAGGCAGGTTTGATTTCGAAGTTTTGAGCTGTAATTTGAGGTGTAGCGATACCCTTTGGAAGTGTATCTGCAGTGGGTTTAGAATGGTCGGAAAGTCGAACCATTTTTGGTTGCGAAGATGAAGATGGAATGTTGGTTGAAAGTTGATTGAATTTTTGAAATGGAGAGGAAAATGGATCTTCTTCTCCTTCAAGATTAGGTAAGATATCCGAGTATTTCTCACGAATACGATCTAAACTTGAAATGTCAGAAGCTTTTGAAATTTCGTTAAATAGCTTTAATCTCCTACGCAGAGTTCTTTCTAGTTCGGAGTCTAAAGGAATAGGGGTCCCTAGTCTAGAAGATCTGGGCATAAGATAGAAAAGCTAAGATGAAAGATCAAGAGAGGTCTAAAGGAATTTGAGTTCCTAAAGACTAGATAAAACTAATCGTGATAGAAATCACAATAAAAAGGAAAACTAAACCGTGCTCCCCGGCAACGGCGCCAAAATTTGATCAGGCCTGTCGCAAGCCCGATGCAAAGATAAATTACCCAGACTAGGCTAATAACAAATTAATGTAATTAGGGAAGTAGGGGTCGATCCTCAGGGAGATGGTGTTTCCTATGGATTGTGAATCGTCTCACAATTGAGTTTTATCTAATGATTTTCTGGGTTTTGGATTTTGTGATGTCTAAACTAATAAAGAACATAAATAAAAACAAAACAAACTGAAATGGAAACGATAAAGCAGATAATAAATTAACAATAATGAGAAGCATCTAGGGAAGTAGGTTCACACATGTACATTGATATATTGATGAAATTGGATTTAGGATATGCAAATAATTCATTGAGCGTTCGTAAGAATGGTGTGTTCATTACAATCATAGATCAGATGGTCTAGCAGGCTTTTAGTGCGATTTACTAGGTCTTAATCCACCATGTCACGCTTTTTCTGTTCAATTCCTGTATATCTACCTTGGAAAAGAATTCCGTACTAGTCAATGATTGTGATCAAGAATCGTCAACTATCGTTAAAGTCCAAACATGCATAGACAAAATGTTTTAAAAGCACAATTTCCTTTATCCAATTATCATATTTTAATCAATCTAACATGGCTACCCTACACCCTAGAAAGGTGACTACTCACTCATGGTTGTGTTGATATTAACAATGAAAGTTAAGATAAGCATATTTAGTTGGTTTTGACAATAATTTAGACTTTCTATGTGGCGATAATAACGACGCTATATGACAATCTAAGAAATGAAACTGCGATTATAACAATATGAAAATGAATCTAAATGATATGAATAGAAAATGACAATTAAATGGAAAGCAATAAAGAACATTAAGCAAAAGATAAATTAGGAATACCTAGGTGACGATCAACGATGAAAGCGATAACAATAATAGAAATCCCTCGCATAGAAATACCGTACCCTGAGTTACAACTTTTGAACCCAACAAAGTAGATACAAGAGATTGAAATTCTATTTGAACTAAGCTAATGTTTTGATAGGAAATAGACGAAAGTAAACTAGAACAAAAGACAAAAATAAAAGAGAATCTAAACTAGAAAGACTAAAGCTAAAAAGAAATATAAGACAAGATTGTGTAAGAAAATGTATATGATGGATGTATATATGATATGAGTGTATGATCCTTGAGCATCTATTTATAGTATTAGGGTTTTGTGGAGAAGAGGTCGGGCAATAAATGCATAGGTCAAAAATAGGATGAAGGAGCCGCAATGCTTGGAGCAGCAGGAATACCCGATCGGGTACACCACTTACCCGATCGGGTAAGTTGTCTTCTGGAAGCTCTTGACTAACTCTTCAACTTCCTTCGCTTTGACTTGACTTACAACATCCCCCTTGACTCTACAATCGGGTTTGTTGCTTGGATATGATGTAAAGCGATGAATTCTCCCGTCTAATTGATTGGTCTTCCGACAACTACAAAACCGTCTTTGCTTCTTCTCTTCCTTAAGTTAGTGAACCTTCTCGAAATGCCTTACACACGGTCAAGCTTGCATCTTCAAATCGTCGGGTTCTAGGCAAATGCTCGGAAATATAGAAAAAGGGCGTAGAAACGTCACTTTCCTTACAAAACAAGTTAGAACATAGGAATTCGCCTAGAAGACGATATTAGCTCATAAAATGGCTTAACAAAGCACAAATGACAAACAAAACCGAGCTAAAGTGGGGGTTAAAATCATACAAATATTCACTTATCATACTTGCTGGACGGTTTTCACGACGCCTCATGATATTATTACTCATTATCGTGAAAACCTGTCTTGTTGGCCGCCCTGCCAAGATTGGTATACATATTCTCTGTCCGCCTCTGCCACTGGCTCTCCTGCCGGATTTGGGGTACTCGGCTTCTGCTTTGTTGAGTGACTATTGGATGTGTACATGCCTAGCCACATGTCGAATTTAGTACACGCCTTGTCACGAGAGTCTCGCTAGATTTAGATTAGGACCGTACTATGTTATCGTCGTCCTACCGAGAGGATTAGAGTCTAAAATTGTCTTCTCTTGCATAGTGTAGATGCTAGTGCGTTCCACTTACCGCGAGAGTGTGTTAGCCTTTCATGATGATTGGTTGGATGTGAAATGGATGTCTAATTGTAATGTGCTTTCTTGTGAGTCGTGTCCCCAATCTCTTTGACAATATGGCCACTAACGATGAGATGCAAGCCGTTAGTAGCGATATAGCTGATAAGGTGAGTCTTCCCTAAGTCTTGGTTTCTTGATAATAATGATATATGATGATGATGATATTGTTTATATATAATGATGATATTGTTATGTATGATGAAGATATTGTTTATATATGATGATGATATTGTTTATATATGATAATGATATTGTTTGATGATATTGTTTATATATGATAATGATATTGTTTATATATGATTATGATACTGTTTATATTTGATGATGATAATCTATGCTTATATGCTCTTGTTATGTGCGTTTCAATGTGATATGGTTGGGAGAACCCCGAGTTACTCCCCACTTACTGTGAAATTCATGTTTCATGAATGAACAGGTTGCATGTTTGTGTTACATGGGGTTTTGACGAGTGAGCTAGCGAACGTTGTACTTACATCAATTCACCCTTACAGTTGTAGTTTATATTAGTTTATTATCTTAATTTTGTATTTATCAAGGGATTGGTGTCCCTTGTGTTTAATTAATTTACAATTTGTACAAACGATTTATTAAATTAAATTTTGTTTTTATAATATAGTGACATTCACGGTTTTGCATTTAAAGTTTTTAAAAATCTTGTATTTCTGCAGCAAATCTATGTGTTTACTTTATTGCTAAATCGTGGGGTGTCATTGTTGGTATCGAACTATAACGCTCCCCAACCTTAAATAACTTGACCATTGATAATGAATGTGAGATGGGTAGACTTAAGGACCTAAGGTGGTAGTCTTTAGTGTACTTGACGTTTGTTAGGTTTTAAATTGTTTGTTGATTGTGTTGAGTGATGTTATCCTTGTTTTTATCTACCGTCTTGAAGTGGACCATGTGGTAGCTATAAGAAGTATCCTTTGTCAAAGATTGAAGATTGACAAGCTTAATTGAAGTGTGTTTCTACCTCATCCATGATTTTCTATATTATGGTGTACCTTGCTCTCTTCCCTATATCTAGATTCTTCTGTATCTCTTCTAGTTAATTCTCTCCTTGAGAATTTCTCTAGTCACTTTTCTCAATCTTACCTTTTGTATCCTTAACTTGCCGTTGTGACCTTTTATGGATACCTTCCCCTTTTATTTGTGGTTATTGGCTTTGGGTGAGTGAATTTGGGGACTTTGAGGATTTTTGTGTGATTTGAGTTTCACCCTATAATAGTGAGTGATGGAGTCATGGGAGAGTGTAGAGTGTTATACTTTGGAGACTCTAGAGCATTGGTGTTTGCCATGATATATGTGTGAGTAATTTTCGGGAATTGATTGTGTAAGGTTGAATGAAGGGCCTAAGACTTTTAAGTTTTTTAGCGACCTAATCCGTTGGATTTAGGAGTTTGATGATATTAGTTTTTGTCTTGTGGATCAGACCTAAGTGACATTAGTTAGGGTAAGTGAGAAAATTCAAAGGGATACCTTGAGGTGTGAAATGCTTTTGAGGATAAGAGAGTTTTTATAGAAGTATTAGTTTGGGTGCTTTCGTATAGTCTTGATGAGTCGTTTGACTCTAATCCTTGGGTTCGAAGTTGTGCCCTTAATTTATGGTATCAGAGATGCGTTTGAAGTAGTAAGTTGTGATAGTAGATTAAACCATGTTACTTGAGAATTTTGGATATCAGTGATAACCGATTAGGTGAGCTATGATGGAGATGCTTTAAGATGTTGATGATGATGTTTTGTTCGGTGTTCTACCTTGTGGAGTAAAGCAGTTGAAAAACGACTAGTGTAGATAAGTCTTTGTTAGTCCTTCTGTTTTTGGAACCTTTGAAGTTGTGTCATATTTGGGAGTTAAGAGAATGTTATTATTCTTGAGTTGCGATTTTGTGTTTGGGAATCCGTGTTATTTGAAAGGATTGATGATTAAGGAAGTCGTCAATTTGTCGAATTCAGGTGTACATTATTTTGGTGAATTTTGGTAAGGTGCTCCCTTGTGACTTGTAAGAGACCTTGTTAAAAGGATAAGTTGTTTTCCCATCACCCTATTTTTTAAAGGAGAAATTTTGTGGATTAAACCTTATATCTCTTAATCCCGAACCATTATTTGTTTCCATTTTCATTCTTACAAGTTTTTGTCATCATTGATCTTTAATAAATCGCATTATCCTGTCTTCTTTCTTACTCGGATATCTTCATAAATTTATATCTGCGTTGTCTCTTACTTATAACCTCGTTAATTTCAACGTTCCTCTCTTTTAATCTCGTGCCGGGTTATTCTCGTGTTCTCTTGAGATTCCTTATCGTTCCCTAACTCGTTGTTGCTTCATCCTTTCTCTAGTGGATTAGATATCTCATTTGCTTGGCTCAGAGAATGAGTGTAATGTATTTTGGGATTCTTTAGTTAGAATATGTGTCTTTGGATTGAGCAAATTTCATGTAGTATTTGATCATGGGAAATAGAACTTAAGCTCTAGGATGGATCCTAATAGTGTTGTTATATCCTGGTGGCCTTAGATTTTCGAGCGCTATGTTTTGGTGTTAGTTCGAGGTTCTTGTTTATTGGAATGATAGTTCTGTGTTGTTTATTATCATAATAGTTGTCTTGGATATCATTGGGAATTAGATGTCTCTAAATGTTGGACTCTAAAAGGGACTTTGCTTTGCGGTAACTAAGATTGGTGAGCGTCGTTTGAGGAATATTTTCATAAGTGAAGTCTAATGAATTTTGATCTTTAGAGGAGCTAGATGATTTGAATGGTTGTCTCATCGCTATGTATTTGGCAACATTCGTGGTTAGAATTGGTAATTGTTGTTTCTTGAGGTATCATAGTTTGAGATGCAGAAATGTTCGTTGAAAGCTTGGGATAGTGAGTATTCAGCTGTTATGGATTTGAAAGATAGAATGGTAAACCATTCATCTTGTGGTTGGTAGTAATTATGGTTTCCTAAATATGATTACTTATATTCGTGATTTCAAGTTTATTAATGATCGAATTAAGGATGTTAGAGTGTGTTAAAAGATCTTTCGTGTGGATCATTGATTTTGGATCTTTCCTTGTCAAGAAACCTTAATTGATGATAGTTGGATTTTAGATATTTGGGTTACTAGCTTTGGTCTTGTGATTTTGAAGAATGTCTGTGGAATCTAATGATTTGAATGGATAAGGTGTAACCGAGGTGAGTTACTTTCTTTCCAAGACTAACGTCATAGTAGAGTTGGTTATGTCGACCTGAGTAAGTTCTTTGCATTGATGTGCCTATATTATAGGTCTGTTAAATAGCCCAAGAACTCGAACGGGATGGTGTGGTATATGGAGTAGAGTGTTTAGAAATTTCCTAATGCATAGGTTTTCCTCATCTTTGACCGTAAAATCTATCGCTCGTTACTCTCTTATTTATCTTGTCATGCTTTCTTTCGGAAATAAAATATATCTTTGTTTATCTAACATCTGTCGGCACCCTGCCAGTTGATCCTCTATCTAATTGTTACCCTTAGAACTTCATCCTTGATTCCGCTCTTGCTCTTCCAATAAGCTTTTGTGGGTATTTGATCTTGTTATCGGTAAAAATTTATTCCAGTCGACCCTTTTTAGTAACTCTATCGTGACATTTCTACCCCTTAGAGTTCGACTTATTCCTATCTGCTTGTTGTGTGTAGATTTTGTGACTGTGAATGTGTTGATGTTGCTCACGTTAATTTTATGTGTGTGCAATGTTTAATTGTCTTGAGTTTGCGCTTTGAGAAAATTTCCAAATTTTTATGCTGTGTTTCAAAATTATTCTTTCGAAGAAATCTGAAAATGGATTTTCTACTTTCATTTTGCGAAAATGGATTTATGTTACCCTTATTTTAGATTTAGCATTTGGTTGGATGCTAGAACTCGTTATTTGAGACTTCTAATAACTAGTTCTGCACTTATCAACGTATAATTTTCTTTTCATAATGTCTTTACTTCGGAATGTTAGTGTTCTTGTGTGCACGACAAGAGCAATTTCGTTCCTAAAAAACGAGACTAGCGCATTAGAAAACTTTTCTGATACATTTATGGAAAAATGTCTTGTTTTTGGAATACCATTTCCTTGCAAGTGTTTTGGATGCCAAATTTGAGAAACCAATTTCTGTCATTTTAAGTTTTGTTTCCTACTTTCAAGTTTCGAGGAGGAAACTTTTTAAAAGGACGGGTGGTTGTAACACCCCCGATTTTATAATCATGGTATTTAATAAAATCGTTAATTTTATAAAATTCTCTTTTATTTATATCAGTTAAAATATTTTAAATTGATGTTAAATTGAATTTAGTTTAGTTGGGTAGACATCATCGCTTTTCAGTCCGTTATGGGCCCATAATCGGACTCTACTCGAAAATCAGAGTAGGAAAATACCCACCGTCAATTTTGGGCATATTATTATTCACCTTCTCAAAATAAACCCACAAATCTCCACCTCTCTCATTATTTTCAGCCACATTTTTACCATCTTCATCTCTCTCACCAACTAAAAAAAACACATTAAATCTCCATAACTCGAAACCTTAAGACGGATCTTATTTCTCCGTCTCTCAACAAAACTTCACGATTTTTACATCGTTATTCTCCTCTCATTCTCCTCTTTCTTTTCATCCAATAAAATCTCCTATTCCTCCAATTTTTTGCAAAACCCAACTTTTAAATCTAAACTTAAGACGGACATAACTTATTCGTTTCTTAATGGAATTCAATTTCGTTTAGTCTTCCGGAATCCTCTCACCATGCTCCTTCTTTCTAGCTAATAAAATATTGAAACATTTAACTTTGTTTTAATAGGATTTTCCAGAATTTCGGTTATGTAGTCTTATCATTTTAATTGTCGTAAAAGGTGAGAGTTTGGAGAGTTGGGTCAACAGAATTTGTTGGTGTCGCTTCATTTATTAAGGATTGCTTAATTGGAGTGCTAATAAGATAATGTTGACAGGTTACTTGATATCACATTTTATGTCGTTTTCTATGTGTTTTAGAGTAGCCTTGATGATAAAGATGAATTCTTTAGTTCATGCTAGTATGAATCCATGACTATAATATGTTTACTTGTTGAATTCCATCTTATATGTCACCAATTGATGCAAATTTGGTAGTTTAGATGATGAACTCCCTTCTTGTTACTTACGCATGTAATTTAAGTTATTAGTGATGGATTAATTGTTTTATTGTGGCTTAATTGAGTGGTATGATACCCATATGTGTTGTATAAGGATGTTTACTGACGGATTTGAGTCGATATTCCAAAGGGGTTTTAATTATTATATCCCTTAATGTGAATGCTGTGACTGTGATATTGTACATGTGGGTTTGGATGTGAATATGGAGTAACTTCTGTGTGAATCTATTTTAAGGGGGAGCTATGGTTGAGTTTAGAGCAAATAAAAGTTGTCTCGACCTTCGTCGCGGTCGTGACATCATGTCACAGGTGTGACATAGATGTCACGGTCGTGACATAGGAGGCAGAACCAACACCCACCTTCGTCAGGGGTGTGACATATATGTCACGGTCGTGACGGCCCATAATTTTCCAACACCATCCCCTTTTCGTAAAATAGCTATATCTCCTTCGTTACTTGTCGCTTTTGGGAGTGTAACCTACCGTTGGAACCGTAAGAGGATATGCTGTCATCCCCATCTAGAAATTTTGCATTTGTATGTCTAGAAGTCTAGTTATCACCGTTTAAAGTTGACCTTTGTCTTAGATGGTTTCCAAACATGTCGTTTTGGGATGGGATTTATGTTCTCTATTGATTATGCTCTCTAAACTATTTAAAATGCTTATCTATCATGTATTGACTATTGTTTATCATTGTTACACTTATCTTATGGCTTATTCACATGTTTAGTGAGGGTTTTGGATGTTCAACTCATTTGAGTCATTTTAGCCTTGAGTAGTTGTTGGGTCTTGGTTGTTGGAAGATATTGAGCTCTCATCCTCCGTTTTTACCTTTATACCCGATAGAGTTAATGTCAGAGCAATAAAGGTACATTTTATTGTTGGTAGTAGGGATATGACAACGTTGTTGGGTGGAGAACGCAATACGTTGATCGACTCGGCCGTCAAATGTAGTATCCTTGCGAGGTGGTGTGATTTTCAGGTAGCGTATTTTTTTGACGTTTTTCACGACGCCTCATGATATTAGTACTCGTTATCGTGACAACCTTTCTTGTTGGCCGCCCTGCCAAGATTGGTATACTTATTCTCTGTCTGCCTCTCCCGTTTGATCTCCTACCCGATTTGGGGTACTCGGCTTCTGTTTTGTTGATAGAGACTTGGATTTGTACATGCCTAGCCACATGTCAAATTTGGAAAACGCCTTCTCCCGAGATTCTCGCCAGATTTAGATTAGGACCGTATTATATTATCGCCGTCCTTCCGGGAGGATTAGAGTCAAGAATTTTCTTGTCTTGCATAATGCAGATGCTTGCGCGTTCCACTAACCGTGAGAGTGTGTTATGTTAGGTTCATATACCTACACTTAAGACATTTCTTAAGTAATGCTAATTAATATTTTAATTAGCTTTCAAGATCTAGTGCATGCAAACTATGAAACACAAAGATAAAGAGAAAAATAATTCCTCACATTGCATTTGGCCGAATATGGGCACAAGAATAGGACACCTTCCTATTCTTATTCTTGAGCTAAAACATCATGGGATGAACTTCCTTAAGCCTCAAGTGTAGACACACTCCTTTAAGTTGCACCTAGACTCTCCCAAATCTCCTCCTTATCTCACAATACTAGATGAGATAAGAAGCTCCCTTAACCTTAATATTATTACTACCACTAGTAATATTTCTTAAGTGTGTATGTGAGAACTTAGTAATAAAACAACGTGTTTGATTTATTATTCTAGAGAGATAAGTAACTTATGTTCAAAACATATGAGTAATTGTGTGTTTAAAAGATGAGAACAACTTCTCCTTTTGTTCACCTTGGGGCCGGCGGTTTTGGGACTTGGGAGGGGACAAGCATGCCTTGATTTTTCTCTTACCCAAGTCTCTAGGGTAAGCTATAGTCCTTAGGGTGTAATTATGTTGTTTATCTCATAAAACATACAAATAATTACCACCCTAATTCTCATCACCTAAACTGGTACACATGAGGTAAAATGGACTTTCATTTTAACTTTTACATTTTGTCATTTGTCATATGTGTGACATGTGACAAATTACATGGAATGTAGCATATAAAATCATATTTAACAATTAAATACAATCTTATAACAAATAAGTTATACTTAACATTTTAAGTAACAATCTATAATTACATGTATGTAAAATGGTTTATCTCATATATAGTTAATATAATTACAACTTATTGTAGTTACATTTAACCAATCACTCTTATCTCTAATGTTTCATAAACATTATACAATTTTGGTAATATGACATTTAATTACCAATATGTATCTTATTTAATCATATTATAATAAGATATAATTCTCATATACAGATTGAACTCATTCAATCCAAGGGATTAATTAATCTGTATTGTTATACAATTAATTAACTTTATGATTTGGGAATCATCCTTTAGGTGTGACCTGAAGGGATCAACTGATCACCACCGTCATACGACAGTAATGTCAAACTCTAGCAAGCCAATCATTACCGATTAATGTGGATCAGTTGACTATAATGTTAATCATCCATTTGTATTCATGTTAATGAGATTTAATTAAGTGATCGCACTATTGTTGAGGACACTTACTCCAACAATCTCCCACTTGTTCGCAACAAGTGTGCGTCACCAATTCTGTTGTCCTATTTTAATCTCCCACTCAATGCAAGGTGTCTTGCAGGTCTTACTTGCACGTTATCGTATCTAGAGTGGTTTCCTCGATCTGTAGAGTAACTGTCTGACCGGAATTATCTACAGTAGATACATTCCGAGCGTGGCCACGCATTTCCAACTTACTACTCCTCGAGTAGCCTTGAGATATTTGTTAACCCTGACAAGGGGTTGGACAATTATTATCGCACTACTCCCTTCGCATACACACAGTCCTTCATGACCCAATAATTGCCCATTCACTCCCTTTTACAGAATGGCTTGGGGCAAAAATCAAACTCAATAAAAAACTATGCCGACTTGGGCGAATAGTCTCTAGTCTAAAGAATTGACTCAAAAAGAATACTATAGTAGCTCTCGCCACGACCAGGCTTTATGAATTGCTAGAACTCTATAAGCGGTCACTGCCCGATAGAGTGTCTCATACAGTCTGTCTATGTGATCGACTAGTCATCTGATATGACTCTATGGCACTTGAACTTGCCATCAATCGCATCACACTCTAGTCACTTCAAGACGTCACCTCATGTAAGCAACTAGGGGTAAATGCTATGTTAATCCAGATCACTTTAATAGGGTTCAAGGTTGTCACTACAACCTATTTGGATATAACAAAGCATAAAATTGAGTTTTATAAACTCAAACGATAAATGTGATTATCCTATATGAACAATCAACACAATGTTATTGCTTCATATCTTATAATCTAAAATGTACAAGTTCCATGACACTTCATGGCCATCTTGTCTAAATGCAATAAAAGCTTGGATGGTGGATCTACTTCTTATCCATTTGTTCCAAGCTTATGAATTACTCATTTTCTTTCCAATCATCGTTATTCCTAATATCATGAAGTGATCTAAGTACATCGCTAGATCTCTATCTAGTGTTGGGCTCTTTAATCTTGAAAAATGCTCCCACTTGTTATCATGATAACCACGTGATGGGAATCTTGGTGGAATGGTCTACTTATTAGATCCTTGTAATCCCCCTCATCCTCATCATTATGTACTAAGAATCTATTTGTTGAATTTTCAATGATTCACACTTCTTCAATCATCCTTTTTATTTATTCGCTTTTATAACAAAGTTTAGCCTTGGATTTTGTCAGATCCTTTACAGATTTGCAAACTTAGGTTCGTGTGACACTTAACACGCAACCAAGTTATTATTACGAAACACAAGAATAAATTCATAGTTCTCTTCGAGAATCTCATGGTCATTCTTGAAGGCTATCCAATGACTCTCATATGGATTACTTGTTATCAATTTGTCATGCTCCAAGCATACAACCTATCAAGGTATGTGCATATCTTGGCAAATATAATTGGCCTAATGGCGGAAACATTCGCAATTATGTGTATCCTCTCTCATCTATCACCATAGTTTTTGGATACATTCTCCAAGTCTTTCATCTAGAAATGCTTTCCCAAACACTCCTCCACGGAAGGCAATGTCAGTACATCATTCCCAATGACCAATATGTCTCCTACATACGAGACATGGGAGATATTCTTGCCTTTGATACAATATGCTTCTTCCAAGTCTTTCATCTAGAAATGATTTCCTAAACACTCCTCCACGGAAGGCAATGTTAGTACATCATTCCTAATGATTAATATGTCTCATACATACAATACATGGAAGATATTTTGCTCCCACTAATCTTCATGTCCATACATGACGAATTTTCACTCCCACTAATCCTCATGTCCACACATGATAGATCTAGCTCCCACTTAACTACACGCATAAACATGGCTCTTCGACAATTCGAGGAAACCATTCTCTCTTGTTATGCCATGAGTGTTCTCTTAGGATCACACATTGATCTCCTAAGTTTTGTATGGCAACTTGTCTACTTCTAAATGCCCATTTAGAAAGGTAACATTTAACAACTCCTTGTCATTTGTCATACATATACGTGGTGTAGATGCAATTTTCTTGGATCTCAAAGATGGTTATATTTTAACTTATATACATTACTTTACAATAAAGTTTTATTCACCCTAGGGAGGTCCAAACTTCCCATGTAATTTTATATGTATAGTATCCATCTTGTATTCTTAAGGCTCTTATGCAACAAAATCGAATTGGAAATTATAACCGCCAATCTATAGATCATAATAATTACTTTCAAAAAGTAGATATTTTCACTATAAGCTTTCACTATAAACTTCCGACCTTGGATGACTTAAGAACATTTTCTCTTGTCTTTGTTTGTGGCATATTTTCTCCCACTCTATCCTTTAATAAATACACTTATTTACGTGAAGGATAGCACCATGAGCCACAAACAGTTTTCTTTCTTTAGGTGTAAATGAGAAAATTCTTGTAAGGATAGCTTCATGAGCTCTATTCCTTAGTCAGAAACGGGTATGTTCTCCAGGTATAAGTGGGGTATAATGCTCGTATTAACTCTTATGAACTTTGAGCGATCTATAGTAGACTTATTTGTTTAGACTTTAGTATTCTAGCTTCTCTATAGACTCACTCTATTTAAGCAAAATACTTGGACTTTTATCTATGTCTTGAACAAATTTAGGATTCTTAACCCTTCCATAGCTAGTATGAAGTCTAATTGGTGTTTGATAGATCTTATCTTAGGGCTTATATGGATTGTAAATCCTCAAATGTGAGTTCATTAACTCGATTTGACTATGCAATTGATCTTTCTTATTTCAAATAAGTTGTGATACTTAGTCACAAGTCCATAAGTGAGAATCCAATTCATAACTTAGGTAATTATAATGATCCAATCATTATATTTTCTCATATGATCAATTTGTCACAATACTTCATGTTTAAGATATTAACTTTGTATAATGAAAAGTTTAGAACATAAATTCCACATATATAATGACTTGGGTTGAAAACCAAGCTATCATTATATAGTACAACAACTGTCCTTTAAAATGGAAATAATAACCAGTTTCCATGTCTAACACGAAAATCAAAAGTTCCAAAACGACATTCAAAATAACTAGAAAGACGAATAGCAAGAACGCCAAGCTAATCCTTAGGTCTCCTCTATGTGGTGGCTACCTTACATTCCTCATCTTGGAGATTCCCTAAAGCTTGATTTGCCTTGTCTTTCTTCTTATGCTCTTAATCTAATTAGGAGGATGAGAACTACAACTTGCATCAAAATACCAAAGTTGAGATTAACATCAATAACATAAAAATCCGGGAGAACTATTATCTACTGGAAGAACTCGTGCAGTCTTAATATCTCCCAAATATATGGGGCAATCACGTTTCCAAGGGTCTATACCATTACAATAATGGCACTTGTCGTTGGAGTTGACACCCTTCTTAGACTTAGAATAACTATTCCTAATAGCCTTTCTTTGTCCTTAGAAGGTGTGGGCTTGTTCCCTTTCTGTCCACTCTTCTTGAACTTCCCTTTGCTTTTGTCATTTGATGTTCAAAACATCTTTGCTAGTGCTAGCATGGTGGCCCATATCACGCTCGGTTTGCACAACCAATTTGTGCAACTCATGTAGGGTCGTGGTGACGATTTGCATGTTGAAGTTCACCCTAAAATTAACAAACCCTTTGATATGGTTTAGGGAGTGGAGTACACGGTCAATCACAAGTTGCTCGGGAATCGCTATTCCTTCTTACTTCTTGAGTATCTCGACATGCTCAATCATTTGAGTACGCGGGAGCAAACATATTGACCATTCTTCATTTTTAAGGACGAAAAATTAAGAAGCGACTTCATATTGAATGATCCTAAGAGCCCGTGAAAACACGGTCACGAGTTTAGTGTAGATCTCATACGTGGAATTCATCTTTATGACATTCCTTTGAAGCTCGTTATCTATAGAGAAGATCAAGACATTCTTGATCGTGGCCGATTCTATTTAGTAGGTCTCATAGACTACCTTTACGGCGTTAGTCGACCTTGCATTTAGGAGCGTTGGGAGAAGCCTTGGTGAGGTAACGAAGTTTACCATCACCTTTGGTGGCAAGGCAAAGTTGCCCATTCCAATTAGCGAAATTTGAACAATTCTTTTCGAATTTGCATTGATCCATAAAGGATCTAAGCCAAGATACGGTGGTGAGTGGTGGTGTGGGAGGTCGAACCTCGTTATCGTTTGCCGATATTGCGAATAAATAAGTTTGATTACAAAATAGAAATTGAAAGAAACATCAACATTTATCGTTTTCAAATACTTGTAATAAACATTTTAAACAAGTTTGACATTTATATAATGACCTCTATCCAATTACATAAATGCTTCCAAGACCCAAGTCCTATATCAACTCGGGTTTATGTGAGCCACGGACTCCACGACCTTTATTAATATTACTTGGTGGGTTAACTCTTTAACCGATTCTACCATTAGAATTCTTCGTCGATGAAATACTTTATTGTCATCTTTAGCCCGGAACACATGGGCCACGGACCATAATCTTTCCGTTGAGTTCAACCAAATTTCGATGCAATAACAATTTATTGCCCCACTTACCCAACGTAATAAGTTTAGCACCTCGGTGAGCCGAGCCTACTTCCTTACGAAATTGGGATTCATGGGTTCTACTATTTGTTAAGGCTAAGTCTCAATTACAAAAATAGAGGTCGAGTCAATTTATATTATATATCTCCTTTTAAGTGAACTAAATCGGTGAACTATCGATAATTATAATTGACGCGGTCGATTGACTCGATAAAATGCATGTGTTGTTTAAGTGGCGATTTGGCATGCATGCAACATATAAATAAAAATGCAAACATAAAATAAATTCCTAGTATGGCCTTCCTAGAAAAATAGAAAATCAAATTTACTATTACAAATTCGGAAACCAACTCCTTGGTCCCTTGAACTTCATTTTCACGCCTCCCAAGGACACCGTCTTCCTTTTGGAACGCCTTTCCAAATGGCACCGTCTTTAGGAAACTCCGAGATTACAAATGATATAATAAAATTACAAGGCTATTCTATTATACATTTTAAAAATAAAATGAAATTATAAAATAAAATTGATACGAGATCACTTTAAATTACAACCGAATCAATATTCCCATACATTTCGGGTAACATCGATTACAAACTAAGGCCATACTAAGACAAATTACATAATTCCAAAATTACATAAATCCAAATGACATTCGTTCATTCAAAATACAGCATGATTATATGTAAACTCATGCAATATTAATGTGCCAAATCGCCCTAAAAACTTTATATCGTATATAAACCCGGTTTTATGGAAATACGTGATAATAACCAATTAAAATCACAAATTAATACTTAAATAAAATTTAAGTGCAAATTAATTACCCTAACTGTTTAGGATTCAAAATTTAGTCTCCACTAATTATTTGACAATAATTCAACTCGGTTTTGCATTATTGCTCGGTTTTGACCCTTTTTAACATAACTTTTATGTAATAATTCCAAATTAAATTACAATAATTCATAAATTTGAAAAATAAAATTTTGAATATTCTGGAACATTTCCAGGAACATATTCATGTCAAAATTTAGGTCAAAAATGTTTGAATCATTTTAGAGAAAAATATAGTTGCCAATAATCTATTTTATCAAATAAAATACTAAAACCACACGAAAATTAATCTAATTAGTTTTAAAATTATACATCTGATATGTAAAATATTTATGCAACATATGATAATTTTTCTCAAGACAAAATTTCATTTTAGCTATTTATGCCAAAATATCACTATTTATGTCTTTTTAACTATTAAAACTCATAAATCATGCAAAATAAATCATATTTATCTCACATTTTACATATAGTATGTAAAATATGCATGTGATATCATACTAAAATTTCATGGCCAGATTCGAAATTTAACTATTTTTAGTCATAAAATGTTCATTTTACTCATTAAAATGGATTTATTTAACTAAAAATCATTAAATAAAGCAATAATCTTCCATAAATCATCAAAATGACCTAAATACATTTAAGGATCAGAAGGTATTTCATGCTCAAAATTTCGTGACTTTATCATATAAATCACAAATTTTCTAGTTTTATTTTGTTACCATAACTCGTAAAAACTTCATAAAACCGATTGCATGCAACATCATATGCTCTGATACCAATTTTTAGGTTCATATACCTACACTTAAGACATTTCTTAAGTAATACTAATTAACTCTTTAATTAGTTCTCAAGATCTAGTTACATGCAAATAAATAAAAACAAAGTGGAGAAAGATTTGTTCCTCACAATGAGTGTTAATACGGATATGGGCACAAGGAAAGGACTCCTTCCTTTACCTTGTTCTTGAGCTTATATGTCAAAGGATGAAATTCCTAAGTCTCAAGTATAGAGACCCTCCTTTTGGATGCATCTATACTATCCCGAGTCTACTTCTTATCACACAATGCTAGGTGTGACAAGAAGCCTTTTTCACCTTATTATCACTACTACAATTAGTAGTATAACTTGGTGTATGAATGTGTATGAGAATGTAGTGAGATCAACAACAATTTGTTCTTTTTTATTTTTCTAGTGAGATAAGTTAATCAACACACAACACTTTTATGTGAAGAAGAGAAGAGAACTTATTCTCTTCACTTTTCTTGGGCATGCCGGTTTTGGGACTTGGGAGGAGACAAGCATGCTTTGCTTTTTCTCTTACCCAAGTCTCTAGGGTAGGCTATAGTCCTTAGGGTGTAATTATGTTGTTTATCTCATAAAACATACAAATAATTACCACCCTAATTCTTATCACTAAAAACGGCACACATGAGGTAAAATGGACTTCCATTTTAACTTTTACATTTTGTCATTTGTCATATGTGTGACATGTGACAAATTACATGTAATCTTGATTATAAAATTATATTTAACAATTAAATACAATCTTATAACAAATAAATTATACTTAACATTTTAAGTAACAATCTATCATTACATGTATGTAAAATGGTTTATCTCATATATAGTTAATATAATTACAACTTATTGCAATTACATTTAACCAATTACTCTTATCTCTAATGTTTCATAAACATTATAAAATTTTGGTAATATGACATTTAATTACCAATATGTATCTTATTTAATCATATTATAATAAGATGTAATTCTCATATACAGATTGAACTCATTCAATCCAAGGGATTAATTAATCTGTATCGTTATAAAATTAATTAACTTTATGATTTGGGAATCGTCCTTTTGGTGTGACCTCAAGGGATCAACTGATCACCACCGTCATACGACAGTAATGTCAAACTCTAGTAAGCCAATCATTACCGATTAATGTGGATCAGTTGACTATAATGTTAATCATCCCTTTGTATTCTCGTTAATGAGGGTTAATTAAGTGATCACACTATTGTTGAGGACACTCACTCCAACAACTACTGAAGCCAAAAGCCCTTTGTCAAACATTCAGATATGAAGAATTGAAGTACATCAGGCCAACACAAGGCTAAACCACAGGCATGCCCAAATGGGTTGGAGTTTCTCACAATCTTTCACATTTTTAGTAAGTATAAGGAGGAAGCCAAAATGTTGTGGGCAGATGCCCTATAAAGGGACCACCTCTAATAGCAGTTCAGACAGTCAGAGGGTATTGGGTCTTTGAAATTTCTGAAAGAGTGTATAAGGAAGACCTAACTTTGCTTAGAAGGATCACACAGACCGAAAGGGGGGGGGGGGGTGCAATGAAACGTATAAACTTGGAAATTGCTCTGTTTTGTTTGGACTGGATGCTGTAAGAAGGAGATATGACCTTAACCAAAGCACAAAGCCAATAGTTGAGGGTTGAACCTTGATCCCAGCACACAGCTAAGGGTCTAAGCTTACTTCCAAGCACACAGCAATGGAAGTTTTCTCAAGCACACAGCCAAGAGATATCAACAGAAACAATGGTTTCAGTTTTTGTGTTTACTTCAAATCTGCCTTTCATTCATTAGAAACAAGCCTTATATAGGCAATAGGATTACATCTTGATCGTCCAAACACATCTAAGGCTAGTAATGATCCTCAAAAGAAACAAAATAACAACTACAAACTGATACAAACTGAAATAAAGTAAACATTAGAAAAACAGTTCTGAAAGAGACAGGTTTCTTGTTGCCTTGCTGCTGCTTTGTTATATGGTACATAGTGGACTTTTTGCTTGGTGTTTTGGTTCTAAACTGGAGTAGTATTAGTCCCCAAAGTCTGAGCAAAAAGCCCTTGAGTCTGCTTGGCCAAAAGAAGAAACTTTGATAGTGACAGCTGAATTGCTCTTGGATAGGTGAGAACTGGACTGGTGAACTTGGCTCTTGTTTTGAGAGGTTTTCCTGGCGTTTTCTGAGGAAGGTTCCCTAGACAAAAAGGTAGTAGACCCTCCCTAGAACCAAGCCCTATAGTTGGTTTGAAGTCCCTAAGCTTGGAAGTTACCCTGAGACCCTCCCCAAGGTACTGCTGCTGACTGAATTTCCTGAGGTTTTGTTGGCTTGTTTTGTGAGTCTGTCTTATGTCTTGGCTGGCCCTGGCTCGTGTCATGGCTATCAATGGCTCGTGTCATGGCTTGTTTGCTTGGGCCTGGACTATACAAAGCATTAAGATAGCTTTTGACATAGGGTGAGGTTGGTATTGGATCATGGTTGGACTGATCATGGGTTGGTTGGTCTTGTCTTTGAGCTTGGCATTGAACTCCTGTTGCAACCCCTCCTTCTTGAAAAAGATTTACCCTCAAATCCTCTTCATCCTCAGAGTCCTCCTGATAATGACTTAGATCTCCCACATTGAATGTCCCATGTACCCCATAATCTTCTGGTAAATCCTATCTTGTAAGCATTAGGTCCTACCCTTTCAAGCACCTCAAAAGGACCATCAGCTCTTGGCATAAGTTTGTTTTTCCTCTTCTCTGGAAACCTTTCTTTCCTTAAGTGCAACCACACCATATCTCCTGCCTTGAACTCCCTAGCTTTCTTTGGACCTTTGGCTTTTGACTTATACATCTCATTTGTCTTCTCAATCTGTTTCTTGACTTGACTGTGAATCTGCATCATTTTTGTACTCTTTCCTTGGCATCATAATTGACTTCTTTCCTTATCACTGGGGCTAGGTCTGTTGGCATTAGAGGATTAGCACCATAAACAACTTCAAAAGGGGTCTTACTGTGCTGTGTGATGGAGCTCTATTGAATGCAAACTCAGCCTGTGACAGTTTGATATCCCAATCCTTTAATGACTTAGCAATGATACATCTCAAGATCCTTCCTAAAGTTTTGTTAGTAACCTCTGTCTGTCCATCTGTTTGGGGGTGGTATGCTGTGCTGAAGAGTAACTTTGTCCCTAGGAGTCTCCAGAGTGACCTCCAGAAGTGGCTCATGAACTTAGTGTCTCTGTCAGACACAATGCTCCTTAGCACCCCATGCAGCTTTACTATTTCCTTGAAGTAGAGCTCAGCTACCCCCATGGCATCTTCTGTCTTCTTGCAAGCAACAAAATGGGCCATTTTGCTGAACCTGTCCACTACCACCATGACTGAGTCTTTGCCCCTTTGTGTCCTAGGCAGTGCCACTATGAAGTCCATGCTGATGTCCTCCCATGGTTTGTTTGGTACAGGTAGAGGGGTGTAGGGACCTGCTTGGAACTGTGACTTGGCTAATTGACAGGGTTTGCACCTCTTGATAGTATCCTGCACATCACCCAGCATTTTGGGCCAATAGAACTGCTCATGCAATATCTCATAGGTCTTTTGTACTCCAAAGTGCCCTGCAAGCCCATTGCAATGGACCTCCTTGACTAGTAACCCTCTGTAAGGACCTCTAGGTATGCATAGTTTGTTTCCTTGGAAGAGGAACCCATTCTGTGTCAAGTATTTACTTCCCTTCTTGAGTTTCCTTCTGAATACACCTCCCATTCCTCCTTGAAGTCTGGATCTTCCATGTAGAGTTCCTTCATGAACTCAAAGCCTAGGACCCTTTGCTCCATGAATGACAACATCACAGATCTCCTAGAAAGAGCATCAGCCACTACATTGTTCTTTCCTTCTATGTACTTGCTTGAAAAGGAGAAGGATTGCAGAAATTCCACCCACTTGGCATGCCTGGGGTTGAGTTTGTGTTGGCCATTGATGAACTTCAAGGCCTCATGGTCTGAATGTAGCACAAAAGGCTTAGGTTTTAGGTAATGCCCCCAATGATTCAGGGCTCTCACTATGGCATAAAACTCTTTGTCATAGGTAGAGTAATTCAACCTAGCCCCACTTAACTTCTCACTGAAATAAGCTATGGGCCTCTTCTCTTGAACCAGTACTGCCCCAACTCCTAACCCACTTGCATCACACTCCACTTCAAACAGCTTGTTAAAGTCAGGTAAGCCTAGTATAGGGGATCTGCACAACAGATCCTTAATGGTATTGAAGGACTTCTCTGCCTTTTCTCCCCAAGTGAACTCCCCTTTCTTCATACATTCTGTGATGGGAGCCATGATAGAGCTGAACCCCTGAATGAACCTTCTATAGAAGGATGCCAACCCATGAAAACTCCTGACCTCAGTTACTGTCTTGGGGGTGGGCCAATCCCTGATTGCCTTAACCTTCTCAGGGTCAACAGCTACCCCATCCTTTGAGATAATGAACCCAAGGAAATGAACCTCAGGTTGCATGAAAGTGCACTTCTCTAGCTTACCATATAACTTATTCTCTCTAAGAACCTCACAAAGTAAATTCAGCTGTTGTAGGTGTTCCTTCTTGCTTGAACTGTAGACTAGAATGTCATCAAAGTATACCACAATGAATTTTCCCAAGTAAGGCCTTAATACTTCTGTCATGAGCCTCATGAAGGTGCTAGGGGCATTGGAGAGCCCAAATGGCATCACTAGCCATTCATACAGCCCATGCTTGGTCTTGAATGCAGTCTTCCACTCATCCCCAGCTCTAATCCTGATACTTGATGATACCCTTGTCTTAGATCAATCTTGGTGAACACTTGAGCCCACTGAGTTCATCCAGAATGTCATTAAGTCTAGGTATAGGGAACCTATACTTAATGGTGATGTTGTTGATTGCTCTGCTGTCTATACACATCCTCCAAGTTCCATCCTTCTTAGGCACTAGCAATGCTGGTACAGCACAGGGGCTAAGAGACTCCCTGACATACCCTTTGCTAAGCAGCTCTCCCACCTGAGATTGCAGCTCTTGTGTTGCCCTGGGGTCACTTCTATAAGCTGGCTTGTTTGGAAGGACAGCCCCAGGCACCAGATCAATGTGGTGCTCAATTCCCCTTAGTGGGGGTAACCCACTAGGTAGTTCAGCAGGGAAAACATCCTCATAGACTTTCAGCAAGGCTTGTACCTCTTTAGGCACCTGGTTAGAACCTTCCCCTACCTCCTTGGTGAGGAGGACATAGACTGGCCTGAGATCATTTAACTCTTGCTCCATTTCTGATTCACTCAACAGCAGAACTTCCTTAGCAGCTTCAGTTAAGAGTGGAGGGTTCCCTTTCAGGATAGGGGGTAAAGGAGCTAAGATGATTTTCTTCTTCCCAAACCTGAAAGAGTAAGTGTTGTCCCTTCCCTGATGGACAACATCCCTATCAAACTCCCAAGGCCTCCCCAATAGAAGGTGACAAGCATCCATGGGCAATACATCACACAAGGCCTCATCAGCATATCCCTTACCAATAGAAAATGGAACAACACACTGTTGATCTACCTTAACTTCAGCCCCCTTGTTCAGCCACCTAAGCTTGTAAGGTTGAGGGTGGTCTTTGGTGGGCAATGTTAGTTTATCCACCAGTGTTTTAGAAGCTACATTGGTGCAACTACCTCCATCCACAATCAGATTACACACCCTCCCTTTTATGGTGCACCTAGTTCTAAAGATCTGGTGTCTCTGATCTTCTTCTAAGGGTTGGGGTTGTGTGTGCATTACCCTCCATGTCACTAGACTTAACCCAGCATCAGGCTCTATCAACTCCTCACTAGCCTCTATCTCAGGCTCTTCCATCTCATCATCACAGACCAACACCTCATCATCTCCCCAATGAATTACTTCTAGGGTGCTCAGAGCTCTTTTAGATGGACATTCTCTAGCAAAATGTCCATATCCTTGACATTGAAAACACTTTTTGAGAGGGGTAGTTTTTCTTTGGCCTGCATCAACAGCCTTGCCTTTATCAGGGTTGAAAGGAGTCTTAGTAGGAACCACAGGTTCTCCCATCTTGACTCCTACAAAGGGTTTGTAGGTAGGGGTTCTAGCAGGTGTCTTAGAGGCACTGGCTTTTCCTTTCCCCAACTTTTCTACTCTTAAAGACAAGTTGACAGCTTCCTCAAAGGAGTATATATTTTGTAGCCTGACTTTACTAGCTATCCTCTCATCTAAGCCTTCTAAGAACCTTGCTATCTTTTGCTCAGATTTCTCAACAACCTCACATTGCAGTGTGAGTTGTTCAAAGACCCTTAGATAAGACTCTACAGGTCTTTGGTCTTGTTTCAGGTGAGTGAGCTTAATGAACATGGCCTGAGTGTAGTCCCTAGAGACAAACTTAGCCCTCATTTTCTTTTTCAGTTTGAGCCATGACTTAACAGGTTCTTTCCCTTCCCTAACCCTCAAGGTTTTTATGTTTTCATACTACAGTGAGGCATAACCTTTTAGTTTCATGATAGCAACCTAAAAAGCCTTTCTATCAGTGTATCCTTTAAACTCAAAGACTCTTTCTACAGACCTTAGCCAATCTAGGAAATCATCAGGGTTCATGCTACCTAGAAAGTCAGGGATTTCTACCTTTATGTCTTTGTCCTGGTGTCTGAGAAGACTTTGATCTGAGCCATCTGAGTCTGACATTTCAAATTGATCTACAGGTTGCCTCCTCCTTCGTCCACCTTGTGGGAAAGGTGCTCCTCTTCCTCGACCTCTGCCTCCCCTTGTATCATTGTTCTGTTGGCCCTCAAGGAGTTCATTGAGAGATCTGGAGACCTCCATCACAGTTCTGACAAGACCTTGAACTGTGTTTTCAAGACCTGTGATTCTCTCTTCACTCATGGTTGATTTTTTTGTGTTTTTAATGTAGTTAGGTAGATGAACTCACAAACCAAAGCTCTGATAACCAATTTGCAATGAAACTATTCAGAAAACAAGTTAAAACAACTACAAATTAAACTAAGGTTATTCACTTGGAAATTGCTCTGTTTTTGTTTGGACTGAATGTTGAAAGAGGGGGATAGAACCTTAACCAAAGCACAAAGCCAATGGTTGAGGGTTGAGCTTTGATCCCAGCACACATGATAAGTGATATTTTGTTCTGATTTATCCCCCGTTTTAGCTCGATTTCTATACGATTTATGCACTTTGTTAAGTGATTAACGAGCTAATATTGCTATTCTAGTTGTTTTGCGTGTTATGACTTGTTTTATAGGAAATGAAGCGGTTTTGCTATATTTTCCTACTTGATGGAGCAAAGACACTAGGATACGAGTTTTCAAGGAATTGATGATAGCCAGTTCACGATTTGATTACGATTCCGCTACATCCTTCCTCGAATGAACTCAATTTTGATTTTGGCTTTGAACTTTAAAAGGAAATATCAACCCAAATCAAGAGAAGATCAGCCCAAGCCCAATTCCGCATTGCATTGACCAAGACCAAGGCATAGGATTCCGTGCCTAAGATGAAAAGACGGAAAATCCATCTTACACATAAACCCGATCGGATTACCAAATACCCGATCGGGTATTTCTGCAAGTGGACGTTACTTAGCTCTTCTTCAAACCGAGCTTAAATGAGTACATTAATGCTTTGACTAGGGTACATATTTGGACGAGGGATCAGCAGCCATGCAGCCCTATAAAAGCCAATGATCATCACACACAATTATAATCATATACTACACAACTTCACATACATTATCATATTATCTTTAGCATACTTTTACATATAATTTAGAGCATAATAATTTAGTAGTTTATTTCTTCCTTACAAGTTTTAGATTATAGTTTTCTTAGTATTTCTCTAAGTATTTTCATAGCTTTTGTTATTGGGTTGGACAATTGTTCTTTACTTTATTTCTTACATAATCGTATTCCAATTACGGTAATTCTCTATCCTTGATTTACTTATGCAATTTTGACCATCATGAATTATAATCTCACTAATATCATTCTTTTAATATTGTTGTTGTTAGGAAATCAATCTAAAGTTAATCTAGTTAAAACCGAAATATTAGTCAACATATCACATTATAATTTACCTAATCATATAATCCTAAACATTATCACTAAAATCTTTATTAACATAGTCACCATAATCACTTTAGTATTTACATTTCATAGTTTAATTTCATACATCTTTTTCTTGTTAATTTACTTAATCACATGATCACATAAATTAGACTTAATATTGTAAATTTAGCATTGTGTAAATAAAATAAATAGAGTTGTAATATTGAAATGATTCACGAGTTAAATGAATTAAAAGAGGAATAGATACCAATTGAACCATCTAGTTGTTTCTTCCTTTGGTTGTGTCAAATTCTATAACTATGTTTAGTGGCCATAAACAATTGTTTGTATTAGTCAATTTCTATCTTTATAACGAGAGTTGGGATGGGAATTAGGACTGCCAATAGGGGTTTAGTGACCTAACCATGCTGAAAGGACGTTAGGACCCACTAAAAGGTCGGTACGAATCCGAAAGGAATATACCGCTACAAGGCCTAGACAATCATAGTAATTCTAATGTTGGTGTCAATGAAACTTTTAATTAGTTTTACATGTATTTCTCTTTCACTATATCAACTTGATTAGTTAGTTTATCTTACCGTATTAGATAGTTTATTTTGTTATTATCTAGCTAGTTTACTTTATTGTCTTTCTATTCTCGTTCTTAGATAGTTTACTTTATTATTATTGTCTAGTTTATTAGTTTAGTTAGTTAGGCTTTCAATAATGTCATTTAAATATCGTTTTTAGTTAGAATTTAGTTGTTGTTATTCGGATCAGAGGGTTTCCCCGATCGGGTATGTGACAACCCGATCGGGTAAGTCTTCTGTTCTGAGTTTTTCATTTGCAATTTACATATTTGTCATTTACTTATCGTCATTTATATACTTGTCATTTTATTTTATATTAATAGTTTAGATAACCACCTCAAATGACTCGAACTTAAATGAAAATTAATCCATAGCAATTCATAGTTAACACGTACTCCCTGAGGATCGACACCCTACTTCCCTAATTACATTCCTTATGTTGTTAGCCTAGTGCGGGTAATTATTTTTGTATCGGAACCGCGACAAACCCGACCAAATTTTGGCGCCGTTGCCGGGAAGCACGGTTTTGTTTATCTATGTATTGTTGGTTTTTGTTTATCAATTCTACCATTTCTAGGTGCAATCGTACCTAAAATCGTTATTAACTTTCTCTTTTGTGTTTTTCTTGTAGGTTGACAAAAAATGATACTAACAAGGGAAGATCCAAGGTACCGGGTTTTTGAGCTCGCTAGTGGGATCCTAAGGGTCCATTTGACTTTGATTGCTCTCATAGAGGGTAACCAATTTTGTGGAAAACCAAACAAAAACCCGTCACACCATCTTCAAACCTTTTGTGAAATATGTCAAACCTTTGTGAGGGAGGGAATCACCCAAAACGAAATTAGAGAAACCCTTTTTCCTTTATCACTAAAGGGAGAAGCTAAGTGGTGGTTCACCCGTCGTTTAAAGGAAGCCACAAGGCCTATGCAGTGGGAAGAGATTGTCATCGCTTTTCACCGTAGGTTTAGAACCAATTTGTCAAACCTATCAACTAAATCACAAAATGAAAGAGGGGAAGGTTCACAAACCAATGGGGGAGAGCAAAAGAAGAGTCGAGTGGAAACTTCAATTGATGTTGACACTACCATTTCCTTAGCTTGTCCCATTCAATCCAACGAAACCACCCCAAAAAGTACCTTATATCACCCTAGAGTTTTCAACCCATTTACCTCAATAACAACACCATGTGAACTTTGTGGGGGAATAGGACATGTACCTCAATGATGTGGGAACAAACTCACACCCTTAACCCCTTTTCACCCACAAATTTCTCAAGCCCAATCCACTCATACACCACAATACTCTCCTTTTCAAAACGGTCTAGTAGATGTCAAGTTAAGGGAGGTAACCCGAACCCAACATAACATGAGCTCTTACTTCCTTTCTAGCCTAAACTCACTTAAATCAGCCATTTTATCTCTCCAAAAGAGAGTAGAGGAGTTGACCCCGTCGAGTTCTTGTCAAAACACCCAAGGGAGTGAAGTACCATCGATTGTCACAATTGATATGATTAGTGATAAACCTTGTGATCATCCTCTTGGGAATGAAAAGAGTAAGGAGCCTATCTTTAGGTTACCCCATGAACTTTACAACAATCCAACACAAGCCGAACCAACCAAAGTCCCTACACATGAGGAGACATCCCGTCTCGAAGCCTTGATCATGAAACTGATAAAAGCTCAAGGGAAATTGGAAGAAAGAATTGGAGAAGTAGCTTTGGCAACAAACGATGCTTTTTCAAAATTGGAGGCACGGATTGGTACAACATCTAGGCAAAAAGAAGCAACCAAAGACTCTCGCAAGGAACCTACCCTTGAAGAAGGGAAGATTCTCATTCCTTCCAAACTTAAGGACCCAGGTTGTTTCAACATTTCTTTCACAATGTGTTTTCATAAGGTCAAAGGTGCATTGTGTGATTTAGGAGCCGCTATTAGCGTCATGCCTTTTGATTTCTATCATGACCATTGCCCCATACAAATGAAATTCACAAGTACTAGTCTTCAACTAGCCGACGGATCTATGCATACTCCCGCAGGAATTGTGGAAGATGTCCCAATACGGATTGGGTACTTCCGCGTTCCCGTCGATTTCTATGTCATATATTCAAAGAAGGAAAGGAATGACTATATTATATTAGGAAGGCCCTTCCTAAACACGGTTGGAGCTTGTATAAATCTGAAAGGGGAAAAGATCACGTTTGAAATAGATGGATCGAGTGCCACCTTTGATAAAAAGGGGAATGTGTTGAGCGTTGGAGATGGCGACCTCGAGGCTTTCAAGGCTGCGGAGGCATGATTAGAATGAGATTGCCATGGGTGTTGGTAAAAAGGTAAATGTGGAAATTCAAGGACAAATCCAGCTGCAAGGAGCTCAAATCCCTTCATAAGGCTTAAGGAGGGATAGCAAAACATAGTCTAGCATGACTTAAAAATGCGCTTGTCGGGAGGCAACCCGTTTTTTTTCTTTTCTTTTTCTTTATGCATTCTTTCTTTTACTTATTAGACAATAATTTTAATTTGGAATGTTTTATTTGGACTCTATTTTTGGATTTTGTGTTGTAATAGTTAGGAGCAATTTTTTCGTTTTACTTGTTATTATGCATATCTAGTATATCGTTTTTCATATTTAGAATCGGAGGACTTATTGTGACAAGAAGGAGCTATCCTTGGCCCAAGTTGTCAATATCACTGAGGTTAGTAAGTATGTGCAAGGACATAGCCCAAAGGTAAGAGCAAGTGGCAAAGAAAAAAAGAAACAAAAACCGGATCAGCAAACTTACCCGATCGGATTGCTGTATACCCGATCGGGTATATTGCCTGTTTCGTGTTTTACTCTATTTTTTTCTATAAAACCCATTTGCTACCCTTTGCTTGCTGCCTTATACCCGTGTTCTTCAATTACAAAGGCTCAAAGTCTTCTCAAAACCTTCAATTCTTAGTCCTTTCTTACAAAATGTGTTCCTATAGTTCATCAAGAGCAATTTCTAAGCATCATCAAGTAAGTTATTTCTACTTTAGTTACTTCAATCTCTCTATATTTTTCAGAATACCAACATGAACAAACCCTAACTCAAATTTGGGGGTTCTTGATTTTGATTGCAAAACTTGTTTAAATTGGATTTCTAATGATTCTTACATGTTATAGAGTGAATTCTAGTGATTAATTAGGATGATTACTTTGATTTGGATGCTCCTTAGCTAATTAGGATACTCATCTTTGCTATATGTTAACAACTTATGTTTAAGTGGTAGTATGATGCTTGAATTCATGCTTTATACTATGCACTTATGATCTTGTCATGTTAAGTTAGCATTAGTACCTTTAGGTAGTAGCCAAACTCATGATTTAAGTATATGTTGTTCATCTTAGTAACATATTGTTATGCTTAATATCATCCATTTGTGCTCAAAATATAGCATGACAATGTTTTACTAAGGTTACTATGCTTGAATTTGTGTTTAAAGCTTAGTATTATAACACTTATGCTATCCACTTGTGTTTATGAATGAAGTGTTTTAATACTAGTTATTTGTAGAAAATGGCACCTACATTAAGGAAATCAAAGAGGGCAAGAACCTCCACTCAAGGAGAAAGTAGTAGAGCACAAGAGGAAGATATAGAAATGCTTGAAGCAAATGAACAACCTGAAAATCAAGGGGATGCTATGCATGATCCTAACTTTCCGGGTGTAGAATTTGGCTCCAATGAGCAATGGCAAAAATGGTGCGTTCTTAAAAGCAAAGGTATGAGGGCTACCAAGTTCCTCAATGTTTCTTCTTTAAGGCATATGAAACTTCTTGAGCATGTTAAAGTGTTATTTAGGGGTCTAGGTATGCATGTTAGCATGAACTTTAGTTATGAGACCTACCCCCAATTAACCCTTGAATTTTTAAGCTCTTTTGAGTTACATCGGTCTAGAAATAGAAACACTATGCCTCAAGTTCGGTTTCGCTTGTTTAATGATGATTATAATATGAACTTAGAGACTTTTGCTAGATATTTTGGTCTCACCACTGAAAATACTGTTACCTCACCTCCGGAAGGCTTTGATGTTAGCCTGCTTTAGAGTGCTATTTCGACTTACCCTGTCTCTCGATGGGATCATTTCCCACACCAACATATACATCATCTCGCCATTAGAATCTGGCAAAGATTCATGGGATGGACCTTTTTGGGTCGTGTTGAACCTCATTTGGTGAGACGAGTAGAGTTAGAAATGTTAGGAGGATTTTTGAATGTGAATGGTGATGAACCGTGGTCTGTTGGTATACCGTATCATTTTGCTGTTCAGTTGACCAAAGCTATTAATCCTAAGAACACTGTCATTGTCTATGGAGGTCTTATCACTCACCTTGCTATGCGAGTTTGTGGTTTTAACCAAGCCACCACCGACCTTCAGGCATTGACTACACCTCCCACCGAGATGGGAAATGGGTTGGATTATGATTATTTTGTTCAGCTCAACTGGTTTTGTGCTTCTCACCCCCATATGATTCGGAGGATTGCTGGCCGTGACTCGGTCAAGTTGACCGCCGAGGTAGAGCAAATTCCATTTCTTTGGCAGCGACCTTCACTTCAAGAGGGTGAGGCTATCTTACCCCGACCTACTTACTACCTTCCTGTTGGGGATATTACCCACATTGACCCACCTGTTCAACTTAGATCCCGCCGCCCTGAGGTAGGATCATCCTCTCACTCGACCCATGCTGAGGGCGATGTGACCGCCATGTTTGAAGCCCTAACCTTATCCGTTAATAGAATTCAGTCCGACCAGCAGCTTGCTTTGCACCGCATCTATGACCACTTTGCTAGGCAAGGTGTGATTAGACCTGAGGGCCCCTACCCGTCTTTTTATACTTGGCCCGAAGGGGGGTATGGTACTACTTATGCTGCAGGTGTGCCGCGAGCCGGACCAAATTACTGTGGAACCGACTATGGCGTCGAGAGTTCTGGGGGGTATAGAGGTGATTTTGGAGATCACCAAGTAGAGGAGTACCAGTCCTTAGGAGCCAGCAACCCTACCGGGATCATTGCTTCTCGTGGTAGCTATTATTCTGCAGATGATACCTACTACACAGATGCTTCTGGATCCGCATCCGAGCCACCTCCTTCTGAGAGGAGAGGCCGTAGCTGGTGGCCTTTGTGTTTTGATGATGAGCTCCCCTTGTTTATAACTAACTTGGGGGAGGCTAGACATTTTGTAAGAATTTTCTTTCTTTCCGTTCTTTCTTTTGCATGTTTCGTTTTATTTTAGCCCTTTTCCCATTAGAATTTCAAATCGTTTTTCTGTTCCATGTGCTATCAACCGTCTTTCAGTTTGTTTCTATTATAATTGTCTGCACATTAAGGACAATGTGAAGTTTTAGCTTGGGGGAGCATTTGCATTTAGGATTGCATTTAGATTTTTAGTTTCTTTTTAGTTTTTATAAAAATTAAAAAAAAAAAAAAAAAACGAAAAACTCAAAACAAAAAAGAAAAGATCATTTCCATCTTACATTTCTCATTTGATAGTTTTTATAAGCTGATGTTTCATTTTATTATGAGGAATTATGCATTCATGGGGATGTCTTGTACACAGTAGGTAGGAAATTGCATTTGGACTTAATTAAGCTTTATCTTGACTTTGGCAAGCTACTCATATTGTAAGGTAGAGCCTCCAGTGGTCGGTACATCTGAACCCGATCCCAGTTTAGGAGTGAGTAGTTTCTCCTTATAGTCTGTGTTACATCAAAACGCATAAGTATGGTTTTTATTCCATTTTCTATAAGTATTACTGTCATGATCTACATTTTGAAGCCATTCAATCTCTTGTTCACCTTTCGCAAAAACACCCTTCTTCCTAGCTACATTATAATATTGCCTACCCTTGTTGAGCTAGTAACCAACTATTTGTGTAGGGGTGTTCTGTGCTTTTGCGATGTTCTGATAAGGCCACCATTTGGTGAGATCTTGTCTCGGGATTGCTGATTCCTAGGTTTTGATGTGAAAGAGAAAAAGAAAAAAAAAGGAGCTTTGAAAGAACGATGAAAAATGGAAAATGAAATTGAAATTGAAAGCTCAAAAGAAAAAAAAAAAGAAAAAAAAGAGAAAAGAAAAGAGGAAAAACGCTTCCATGAAATGAAAAGAAAAAAAATTATGGGAAGTCGTAATTTGGTTTGTCATGTTTAATAAGCCAATATGCTGCTTTTGGCTTTGACTTTTGTTGATGGGAATTGGTATGATTTGGATTGAGTATCCACTACACATTTGGTTATTACTAGCTTGACTTTAAGCTCCACATGACCAAATTCATTTGTCCACTTTCTTACCCAAATTTCCAAGCCTTTTCTTTACTTTACTTGAGCTTCTTACATTATAATTTGATCATGATTAGTTTTACTTAATGATTTCGGATTGTCTACCATACTAGACTGCGGGCACATTCTTATAAGTTGTAGATAGGTGAGTGTCACTTCAAATTTGAACCAATATTTC
>JAIUZE010002502.1:0-13194 GCA_022085475.1 Heliosperma pusillum | reverse complement strand
AAAATTGGATTCTTATCTTTTGAACTAGAAAAGTGCATTGCTTCAGCTTCTACACAAACCCCACTATTTTGCATCGTACTCATGCTATCTTGCTCACGAGTATAAAAGGTGCAACCATTAATGGCATAACCACTAAAAGAAGATGCAAATGTATTTGGGCCGAAACAAAGTCTCCTTAATCTGGAAGAAATATAATCAGGATATTTTTGCAAGTCTTGTATCACTCGACCCTTGAACCAAACTCTAAACGTCTTGTTGTGCTCACTTGCGATCCACATCTCGGTTTTATTTCGATGATTCTCCCTCAAGAAGACCATGTGTTCCTCAATGTAAGGTTGTACCTCATCCTCGTTATGAAGGACATTTGTGTGTGCTGTATGCCACTTCTTAATTGTCATATCTTGACGAACATGACCCCTAAGACCTTTGCCCATCATCCACTCAGTATGTCGATTCTTAGGAATCCCAAGTAACTCAGAATTCGATAAGTGTGTATAACAATAAGATAGTGCTTCATCGATGATTGCACGCTCGGCAATACACCTTCAGGACGATATCTATTAGATGTATAATCCTTATATACTTTCATCAATCTTTCAAAAGGATATTGATACCTTAAGTACACGGGTCCAAGATATTTGATCTCTCTAACCAAATGTACAGTCAAATGAACAATGATTGTAAAAAATGAAGGAGGAAAATACATTTCAAATTGACAAAGAGAAGTGACAATCAGATTTTGCATAGCCTCTAACTCTGTGGAATCAATAACTTTGTTACATATGGAATTAAAGAAAAAACAGAACTTGGTTATGGCATATCGAACCTTTTTAGGCAAAATGGAACGTATGGCCACAGGTAATAATTGTTTCATCAAAGTATGACAATCGTGAGACTTTAGACCGCTAAGCTTAAGATCCCGCATTGATACAAGGCTACTAATATTAGAAGAATAACCCTCTGGGACTTTAACCCCATGCAAGCACTCACAAAACTCTATTTTCTCCTTTTTTGAAAGTGTATGGGCAGTTGGGGGCAAATAAGTTCGTTGTCCCTTCTCTTGTGGGGCCAACTCGGGTCGTATTTTCATATCAACCATATCCTTCCTAGCCGCTGCATTGTCTTTTGACTTATTAGGGACATTCAAGAGAGTATTGATAATATTGTCACAAACATTCTTTTCAATATGCATAACATCCAAACAATGTCTTATCGAGAGCTCCCGCCAATATGGAAGTCGCTCAAAAAGAGGAGACATTTTCTTATATCCACGAGATGCTAATTTAGAACCCTTCTTCCCGTATGTGATTTTTATATCTCTCATCCTTTGATATACATCATGACCGCTTAATATCTTTGGACATGGACGATGATCAGGTTTTCCGTTGAACGATTTTTGTTGCTTACGATATGAATGATATTTATCCAAAAATTTACGGTATCCTAAGAAAGCTTAAGAATCAACATCTTCTGCACACAAGGGACACGCCTCTTTCCCATGGACAGTATGTCCACAAAGATTACCGTATGCGGGAAAATCAGATATAGTGCATAATAACATTGCTTTCAAATTGAAAACACTATTTTGGTAGGCATCAAATACTTCTATCCCTTCATCCCAAAGTGTTCTCAAATCATCAAGAAGAGGAGCCAAGTAAACATCTATATCATTACCCGGTTCTTTAGGACCAGAAATCAATAAAGACAACATCAAATACTTCCGTTTCATGCACACATATGGAGGTAAATTGTAAATAGCTAAAAGTACATGCCAAGTACTGTGTTGACTACTTAAATTCCCATCAGGATTCATCCCGTCTGTAGACAATGCAAGTCGAATATTTCTGGGTTCTTTTCCGAATTCGGGATACTTGACATCAATATGTTTCCACTCTAAACCATCAGCCGGGTGTCTCAATTTGCCATCATTACCTTTTGCAGTTTTATGCCATGTTAACAACTTTGCATCTTCCTTATTCGCAAAGAGTCATCTCAGCCTAGGTATTATTGGAAAATACCACAAAACCTTTGCTGGAATCCCCTCCTTTTTTTTATATTGCCATTCATTACAAACAGGACAATTAGTGAGACTCTCATATTCCTTGCGATATAATATACAATCATTAGGACATGCATGAATCTTCACATATTTCATTCCTATTCCTCTAAGTATCTTCTTTGCCTCATATGTACGATTAGGAAGAACATTATCTTCTGGAAGCATGTCTTTTAATAATTCGAGGAGGTGGGTAAAACTTTTATCACTCCACCCATTTGTTGCTTTCAAATTATATAGCTTAACAACTGCCGACAATTTAGTATAATTATTACAACTCTTATACAAAGGCATTTCAGAATCTTTTATCTTCTCTAATACAGTGCTTGTGATATCATCTAAATTGGTAACATTGGGATCGTCATCTTCACCTAAAATATCATCTTTATCATCGAGATCTTCGTCATAATTAACTTCTTCTACATCGTCTTTACTAAACCCATCTCCTAATATTGTTTCTAACTCATCATCATCAAACTCGTCACCTGACACAGAGTTCATATCTAAAGAATTGATATCCCAACTTAAATCTTCTAATGAGTCACTACGTTTTTCAATAGGACACGGTTCCCCCTCAATCCCAATCTCTCCCAATTGAACATCATTATCTTCTTCTATTCTTTGTACCACTCTATACTCGCCATGAAAAATCCAACATCTATACTTTGGATTAAAATTACTCTTTTCTAAATGGATTTTAACTTCCGAAAAACTCATATATTTAATATTAAAACACATATCACAAGGGCATGCCATATTAGACGTGTCTTTGACATTCTTTCTAATAAACTCATAAAATTCAGCTAAACCGGCATCGTATTGAGGATCACCTCTTTTCCCATCCATCATCCATGTACGATCCATAGTTATCTATGTAATCATATATAAATAAAAAAAACAAAATATTACAAGGAAATTCTCCAGTACATAAACAATGCAAAGATAAAGTTACAACATAATCCACTAACCCTTCACTTAGCAACACTACAAGAAAAACTGTTTTGGGCGACAAAAAGATTTAATAGGGGCAACAAATATTTAACTTGTTGCACAATAATATTAATATGGGCAACGACCCTAATTTTGTCATTGAAAGCTAGAGTTTGTGCAACGGAATAGATTCTTGTTGCCTATGGTCTACAGTTTGGGCAACGACCTAAGGAATTGCAGCCATTACGCCTCTCATAGACTACAAATTTTAATTAATTGTTCCCCTTACTCGAAAAAAAAAGGCGCAAAACAATTCCCCCCAAAAAGCCCTGAAATTTTTTAAAATCTCACAACACTGATAGAAAGTAGATACCAGAAAGTCAGAAACATACACATTACATAAACCCTCCTCTAGAAACTATCTTACTTTCTGTCACTCGTTTAATCGAAACCCTAATCTCTCTCTATCTTATTTTATTTTTGTCACCGGCTATGGATTTTAATAGGTTAGCTCTTTAATTAGAATTGTGAGGTTGTTTTATGATCTGATTGATTTGTTTATGCAAAAGTAGTTGTATTTGTAATCTAATCTTTATAGAATTGCTGTGGTTTTTTTTTATAACAAAAGTGTGCTTGTCTATCATATTTCATAAAGAACTAACAGTCATTTGTTAATCTATCATATTTCATTTGTTAAGATTGGGTTAATGTATCATATTTAAGTTACTGTAAACTGTATAGAGTATCATGGTTTAAGATTTGAGATTTATAGCTTCAATGTTTACCTTTTAATTGACAATGTAATGGTGTCGTATCTTGATGTAAAGGGTATTTAATTTTTTGTGAGTGATTGAATGTAAAGCAAGACTAATACAACAATTGGTGAACAATAAATAAATTAAATTTGAAGAACAAAACCAGTATAAGCAACAACAAGATGTTGAACATAGAGGAATTACCAGCAGCAAAGACGATCGGCGACGACGAAGGCGTGAAGAACCAGAAGCAACGTGAGGTGATGACCGGACAACCACGTGACTGCACGATTATAGGGAAGGAAACCAGTTAGAGCAGACGGTGAAAGCGACCAGCCAAAGACAACCATTCCGAAGATGAAATTGAAGACACCAGGTGCGACAATTACTAAAGCAAAATTCAAGCAGTCACCTAAATAAAAATTGACGGAATGATGAAAAAGCAAAATTCAATTAATTACCCGGAAGAAGCAGGTGGTTGTGGCCGGAGTACGAACGATCGAAACCAGGTGCGACAATTACCGCGAGTTGTTGACTAGGGGGAACCAATTGAACTGAACAATTGGTGATTAGGGCGCGGTGGTGATTAGGGCGCGGTGGTTATTAGGGCGCGGTGCAAGGAACGAATTTGGTAATTAGGGCGTGAAGCAGGGAAGTGATGGAGCTTTTGTATTAGGGCCGTGTGTTTTGTATTTGATGAATTGAAGAAAGAAATGTTAAGTAAAAGTAAAAAATAAGTCATATGAATTAAAAAGAGAACGGTTATTAAAAGAGTATGTGCTCTTTGTTGTTGAGACAAGAACGGCTATACCCACTAACCGGTCTCGTTGAAATATAAAGACGGTTGGTCAAATAAAACGTGCTCTTTGTTAATAATACAAGAACGCTTCGAACAAACAACCGTTCTCTATTGAAGTTTTATGTGCGCGCCTAAACTTAAAGTACAAAATAGACCGGTTCCGTGTGTGACCGTTCTCTAATGGGCGTTCTGGAAGCCATAAATTGTAGTAGTGTTTTTGGTGTTGGGAGAAAGAAGAAAAAGATGCTGAAATATTAGGAGGGTGGTGGAGATTTGTGGGTTTGTTTTTAGAAGGTGAGTAATAGTAGGCTTAATATTCACGGTGGGTATTACCCCCTTAGATTTTCGAGTAGAGTCCGATTATGGGCTCATAATGGACTGAAATGCGATGATTTCTACCCAACTAAACTAAATTCAATCTAACATTAAGTTAAAGCTACGAAAACGTAAATCATCGATTTAAAATAGTTTAACCGATAAAAGTAAAAGAGAATTCTATAAAATTAACGATTTTATTAAATACCCATCATTATAAAATCAAGGGTGCTACATTCACCCCTCCATTTAGAAATTTTCGTCCTCGAAACTTGAAAGTAGAAAAAAAAAGTTAGAAGGACAGATTTGGTTTCTCAAATTTCGCATTCAAAACACTTGCAAGGAAATGTCATTCCAAATGCAAGACATTTTTCAAAAATTGTATAAGAAAAGTTTTCGAAGGCGCCAGTCTCTATATGGAAATTGAAATAGCTCTTGTCGTGCACAAAAGAACACAAACATTCCAAAGTAAAGGCAAGATTAAAATAAAATCATACGCTGATAAGTGCAGAACTAGTTATTAGACGTCTCCAGTAACGATTTCGAGCATCCAACCAAACGCAGAATAAAAAATAAGAGTAATCTAAATCTATTTTCGCAGAACAAAAGTCGTAGAAAAATTCATTTTTAAGACTCATTTAAAAGGATAAATTCGGAACTCAACGTAAAAATTTGAAAATTTTCTCAAAGCGCAAACTCAATAAAACTAGAACTTACAAACTCCTAAAAGCAACTTGAGTATGAAACTCACAATCATGTTAATAAAATATACACACAACTAGCAAAATGAAATAAATTGATCTCTTAGGGATAGAAAGATCACGATAGAGTCAATAAAAAAAGTCAACAAGCATAAACTTTCACTGCCAACAAGATCCATACCAAGACAAGCTTATCGGAAGGAGCAATAGCAGAATAAAGGACGAAGTTCTTAGAGAAGCAATTAGAAAGAGGGTCAACTGGAAGGGCGCCGATAGAGGAATGATAAACAAAGACTTACACTATTCTCGAAAGAAAGGTTATCGAGATGGATAAGAGAAGAAAGAGTGATAAAGCTTACGCTCAAGGGAAAGAAAGCCTATGTAAGAGGGAAAACTAAACACTCTATTTCCAAAAACCAAAGCCATTCTGATCGACTTCTCGGGCAATTTACAAACCAATCTTATAGACACAACACTACCAAGAACTTCCTTATATCGACATCACCTTCTCTACTGATAAGCTAGTCCTCGAAAGAATGCAACTCACCTCAGTTACGGCTTATCCTTTCCAAATCATTTGATTCCACATACATTCTGTAAATCACAAGATTGATGTAAAAATCGTGAAGTTTCGTTGAGAAATGGAGAAATGACATCAGTCCGATTTTCGAGTAGATAGATGTTCGAGTAAATGACCTCAGAAATGGATGTTTAATAGGGTTTTTGTTGTTGAGAGGAAGAATAAGAGGATGCTGAAATTTTCGGAGGGAGGTGGTTATCTGTGGGTTTGTGTTTAGAAGGTGTGTAATAGTAGACTTAATATTGAAGGTGGGTATTAACCTCTCTGATTTTCGAGTAGAGTCCGATGATGGGCTCATAACGGACTGAAATGTGACGGTTTATACCCAACTAAACTAAATTCAATTGAACATTAATTTAAAGCTACGAAAACGTAAATCAACGATTTAAAATATTTTCACCGATAAAAGTAAAAGAGAATTTTATAAAATTAACGAGTTTATTAAATACACATGGTTATAAAATCGAGGGTGTTACATAATTGATTTACCGAAATCAACTATAATGATAATAATTTAATTAAACATTATGGATGAATTGAAACATCAATTAAACAAATAAAAGAACAAAATTAAAGCAGAAAGGAAAGAAATAGAAGAAAGGCAATTAATTAAAAAGAGACCAGATCGATTACCGAATAAAATGGAAGAAGAGACTACAAATAAAATCCGTAAGATTCACAGCAAAGTAAACGTAGGACTAGTTCTTCATAGTGTAAAGATAAGCTACTTCTTATTTTCACAAGCGTTAAATACTAATTCTAAAACCATTAAACACTAATCCGCCGACTAAGCAAAATTAATGTTTCAGCCAGAAATAAACCTAGTCGATCGACCAGAATTCCAGTCGATCAACTAAATTGAAATCCAGCAAAATCGAAATTAGTCGATCGACTACTCTATATTATCGATCGACTATTATCGTATTACAACATAAATTCTCTCTCCCTTCAGCACGTTCCTACTCGTGCTCACGCATCCCAAGGCGATGGTTTTTAAGCTTTAGCTTCACTACCATCTAAAATGCAACTCTGGAGACGAGATTTGGCTCACTTTCGCTCTCTTGGGCCAATAATTTGTACGAAATAAATTACAACCAAGTAACCGAAACAAAGGAGAATAGTAGCCTACGCTACTCAAAATGGTATAAAATTGCCTGCAAAAAGGTAAAATAAATGTACAAATATGGCAGGCATCATAACTCCCTAAACCAAACTCTTACTTGCCCCCAAGCAAGCAAAGACCAATACAATAAAATAAACTAATGGAGGGATGAATAAGGTCATAGCCTACTATTCGTGTAATATGCCCAAAATTGTTAAATACTAATAAGTTAACACTAAAGCACAAAATCAAATGCAAACGAGTTAAATCATTGATAAAAGATACTGATTCGTCGACCTTGCAAGATTTTTATATATTAGACTCTCAAGGGTCGCTCAACACTCATTCAAAGCACATGGTGAGCATATATACATTGTAAGATAAGAATTGAAATAGCCGTTCACCTTACTTCAACCTATAAGAGCATACATGCAGTTTAACATGATAAAAACCTCTACCGACCGTACATACGCATTCCAACCAAACTGAACCGAGACACATGCCGCGGACTTACATATAGTGGGAAGTGAGGTAATTGGGTGAAAAGATGTAAAAAAAAATTTGGATATGTGGATATAAAGCCATGCTCGTACAACCGCAACCAAATAAGAACTTCATCCTGCCTTCTAATCCAATTTGTATATAAAAACGATGCGAATGAGGCACAACTCATTCACACAATAAAAACGACTCCCCATAAAATATTAAGACGAGCATGGGAGTATAAAGCTTCTTTTTCAACAAACATCTCTGTTTTTTTAAATTTTCATTTTTGATTTCCTTCCTTCTGAAATTAAACCGTCTTCTCATAACAAAATGAAATACCAAACTGACAATCATATACGTACCTGTAGATACCTCAGTTCTACACCTTCCGCCAACCACCCAGTGATGATAAGGCCGCCTGTTTGGCACGCGGAATTATTTATGACGATTCGTAAGTTTATCGTCAATTGAAAGCTCAAATACTTGTGTCTACCCCTTTGTCGTCATCTACTCGTCGATACGGTAGTTTTGACAGTTATTAGAGTTCATTTAGAATCCGGGTTAAAAACCGCTTCATTTTCTATAAACCGTTTAAAAACTCTGAGTCGGAACACTCCGGAATATTGTGATTATTTTATTATATATTTTCAAATTCTATCTTTGAATAAAAATTATCTCGTTTTATCGTTTAAAAAGGAAGTGTTGATCAACCACAATTCCGTAATAGAATTGTAGGAATCTTCCTTCTTTACCAGGAAACCTCTTGGGAAATGACGCAGCAGGTGCTGCACATCTTCCAAGGATCGTAGTCTTGCTGCGCCTCTTCCCCAGCCTGTTCCTTTCTAAAGTTTGAGTTTTTCTACGACTCTTCCACATTTTTTCACTATAAAAGTAGAGGCATGTTCTCACCTTTAAGGTACGCGACTGTTCCGCCCCTTATCTTCTCTCTTTGCATTCTAGACCTTGCTCTAAGCTATCGACAACTACGTGCTTGATTAATCGACCACGTAAGTTCAGATCCTTCTGAGTACCTGTCACGTTTGCATCTGACTGACCTATTTGACCAACTAGACCTAATCAATCTAATCAATCGATCTTTAGTCCTTTATCAAGGGCACTTTCTGCATACATTCAAGTCGAGCTGTCGCTAAAACGTTACATTAGTCAAATCTCGTTTCGCCAACATGTAAGTCTGAGGATGTTTATTTCCATATTTTAATTTATTATTTTGTATTTTCCATTTAATTATGTAAGATCTATGTCAAAAATAAATCCAAAGTCGTATTCAAGTAAAAAAAAAACCTTTTCATTAAAACCTTTATACTAGTCATCAGACGTCTGGAAGAAACGCAGCAGCAGCAACGCCTTCTGGAATGATCGCAGCATCTGCTGCGCCTCTTCCAGAGGTTGCCCTGCTTCTGTTTTTCCTCTTCTTCCTCTGGTTTCTCCAAATTTGTCTTTTATTTATTTTCGTATTTAATCTTTTATTAAGATGTTTCGTTCTAGGCTTAGATCCCTAATAATCCAATATTAGTGAGTTTTCGTCTTTAAGTCAAAGCCGGGTTTTAGAGGTTCGATTCGTTCATATCGAGTCACGAGATTCGTTATTGATATAGTAGTAGTAATTAACATATTAAACCCCTTTCACTCGAGTCATAGGTCGATAATTGATTTTAAATATACCAACGAACATTAACTGATTGCGTTTCTGGCTTCACAGCCAGAACTCAACTCAAGAACAGACGCAACATGCGATGCGCCTCTTCCAAAGGACGCACATGCTGCTGCGCATGTTCTGGGTTGGTTCATGTCTCTGAATTTTTTTATCGCCTTGACGTAGTTTAATTATGTGATTAATTGACTATTAATCATAATATCGTCTTAGTCTGTACTTTGAATCTTCTCTTTTCTTCAAACTTCCGTTTTGGATATATTCCTGACGTAGATCCCGTATTCATTGTAATCAACTGTAATATTTATCTCGACATAATTCAATCCTAAATATTATCTCGACATAATTGAATGTTAAACTAGATGTTCACCGTCATAGTTTAATTCACATGTTAGGATTAAATTGTGGATGTTGCTTGCATGCCTACAATTGATAACATATCAAATACGAACAACTTCCCTAATTATTAGTAGAGGCCGATACCGAGACGGGCGAGATTAGGTATTCGATTAAAGAACTTCCTAATACATACCCTCACCCCTTACTCCAGGTCTCTGTGAAGATCCATGTTCATTGGCATCCACGAGAGTTATTCTAGACATAGAATGCTAAGGGTAACGAGTTCTTAGTGTTCATGTCATCACTTTGTGTCTTGACATGGCATAAGGTATTCGAACGGTTCCAATTTCCCACAAAAATTGGTGGCGACTCCACAAATACGTTATCACTACGCCAGTCCCTCGTTTCCATCCCGTGGTCCCTCACCAGGTCTGTGTACCAGAGTTTGACGACTCCGCTGGGAATCATACACTTACGTGGTATCCAGGGTGAAATTTTAACAAGATTAGGGAATAGTTCATACGAGACAGTTATCGATTTTCATTACTGGACCTTCTTAGGTCTTTTTATTCGGCCTTCCTAGGCCCAACCCAACTCATTCCAACCAATCGTCCTGTCTGGATGGTCAAAATTGTTATCTGGGCCGAAGGATGGATAACGATTTACGTCAACCATAACACGGTGCGTACTCGTGTTAGCACCAAGAGCTTTCACTACTCGAGGAAATAGATTAGGAACTGGCCTTACTCTTGTTTGGTGCGAACCTCTCCACAGACCTTGGGTTTGATTGCTTGGTATGGTAACCCACCCTTTAAGCGAAAACCATTTTAAATGCACTCAGCATGCCGTTATAATGCCTGTTTTAATGTGAATAACCCTTACATGATCACCATTTTGTAAATGAAACCATAACAAACTTTTCAAAATCAAAATCCTTTTCAAAACTGTAAAGCAATTTCAAAGGTGGCCTAAAGTATCGCAAAATGAGTCGAAACTCTGTCCAAGTGTCTAGTAAAATCATTTCTCCACTTCGAGTCAACACTCCTACAACCACACTACGGTTGTACAGGACAAACATTTCAAAACTAGTCAATTTAAAAGCTCACTTAAACACAGTGGCACACTCCCACTTTACAAATCGAGTCCTTTTGCGTAAATGTGCTAGAATGGTCGAACGTGTTGTGATCCATCTTCGGTCTCTTACCTCAGTTTCCAAGCTGTTGGGAACTAGTCAAGCAAGTGTTCATCAACCCAATCCGAATGGTAATGATCAAATCTTAGCCGCGTTTCTGCTTCTTCAAACAAGCCAAGACCAAGCCTATGCTCGCCTTAATGCCATTGAGGGCCGAATTGTTGCTGTAGAAACGAGGGTGGCTCCTTCAGATATTCTTGATGCTAGTGTGCATGATAATATTCCACTTCTTGTGGGACAACCAGAAATTGATTCCCCTCCAGTTCTTACTGGAGCTGAAAAGCGACTTCAATACCTGGAAGAGCAACTAATGTACCTCAAGGGATATGACATCTACGGGAAGAATAATCGTAAATATGAAGCGGTAAATGCCCAATTGCCAACCAATTTCAACATGACTGACATCCCGAAGTTCAAGGGGCACGAGAACCCTTTGAATCATATTCGTGCCTTCAAGGATTACATATCTATCAAAGGCATCAAACCCGAGATGTTCCTAAAGATCTTTCCTTCATCTCTTGACACCATTCCTAAGCAGTGGTTCTACTCCCTAGAGCATAACAAGATTGCAACCTTGGATGAAACCGCAATTGAGTTTGCCAAACAATACGGAGACAATACTGAAATTCAAGTCAATATGCGTACTCCAGAGGTTCTTATCCAAAATGAGAAAGAAGGATTCACCGACTTCCTAAGTAGGTAGAGGAAAACTAGTACACAACTCGTTGAACATCTAGGTGAAGCCACTCTTGTGGGAACGTTCGTGGATAATCTGAGGCCCATTTATGCAAACCATGTAAGGTACCAAACATAAAGTCTTTCAAAGTCTTAACTGTACTAGAGACAAGGATCGAAGACGACATCCGAAAAGGGCTCTTGTCCAAAACGGTAGGTCGCGGGTATCAAGGCTCGCCGAATCGTTTTTATGGCCCTACCAAAAAAACCGTTGAAGTTAACTTTGTTGAGCCATCCAAGAAGAAAAACCCTCACAGAAAATTCACAAGCATTGGTGATACGTATTCCAATGCCTTGAAAAGGTTGATGTAGCAAGGCAAACTCCAACCAACAGGACCTACGCCTGATCCATAAAAGAAAACCAAGTTCTGGGATGAAAATGCATACTGGAAGTATCATAGAGGCAAGGGTCATGATCCTAAAAAATGCTATAAATTAAAGAACGCCCTTCAAGATATGATTGCAGATGGTGGTCTGTAACAACCCGAAAAGTACCCAATTTTTCTAGTAAAAATATTTACTAACACTTTTCAGCAGACTTAAGTTTTTAAAATAGAATTTATTGTTTCGAGTCGTATTTTGAAATTTCCGAGTTCGTATTGGAATTTCTGAGAGATTTAATGAAAATCCCCGTTTTTAGTCATCTTGACTTTTCTTGACTTTTAAGTCGTCTTTGACTTTTCTTGTTTTTTAAAGTCGTCATTGACTTTTCTTGACTTTTAGTTAAAGTCGTCATTAGACTTTCTTGACTTTTAAGTGTCATAAACTTTTCTTGACTTTAAAGTCATCTTTGACTTTTCTTGACTTTTAAGTCGACTTTGACTTTCGTTGACTTTTCCCGACTCGCCTTATAATTTTGAAGAACGAAATTTTATTTAAAAAAATAATTTTTTTAATTTATTTTTATTAAGATTTATTGGGATTTATGAAAATTTAATATAATTATTTTGAATTTATTTGGAATTAAAGAATAACTTTTACGGTTTTAACCCGAACGTCATTTAACTATTCCAGAGTCATCGTAAATCCCGAAACAAACCCGAAACTACGAATTTGGCATAGTCACACGCCATGTCATCTTTTTCCACTCACCAATTAGACTTTTAATTGTTTCGATTAAACTAATACGAATATCTAAGATATTTGTAACTTTATCGATCCGTCAACGGAAATTACGCAAAACCGTTTACAAAACAGATCCGACAAGCACCCATCCACACGGCTCCTCTTCCTCTAATAAGGCTAGATATTTTCATTTCTTTTCATTAATATAACATAATATCTAGATATTTAATTAATTAACTTAATCTTTAATTAATTATCTTATTATAATAATAAAACCCGAGTCAATTCCGTAACAACAATTTCAAAACCCGACTCATTATTTCTCTATAAACACACGGCTCACCCACCCAACATTACTCACCAACAACTTTTCATTTTACAATAAATCAAATTAAGATCTAAATAACACTTTCTTTAATCGTTCTTGAGCGTTCTTCGTCGTTCTTCATCCGTTCTTCGTTGTTCTT
>JAIUZE010002501.1:0-11864 GCA_022085475.1 Heliosperma pusillum | reverse complement strand
AGCTAACACCCGAACCCCAAAACATCATATCCAAAAAGGCATCCCAGCAAGCAACCTGTTCATTCATGAAAAACATGAACGCCACAGTCAGTGGGGAGTAACTCCGGGTTCTCCCAGCCATATCACCTTTAACGTACATATAAGGAAATACAAAAGTAGAGCATGCATATATAGATATACATGTGAGTTACGATAAGAAAAGATAGGCAATACAATATATAATGAAAAGATCAGGTGGAAATCAATTCCGAAACCATCATGTTATTCAAAGACTCGGGAAAGACACCCTTAGGCAACTATATACTCACTAGGGCTTACATCTCACCGTTAGCGGCATATACTTGATAAGATTGAGACTCGACAAACAAACCATACAAAGTCATTCAATGATCAATCATATAATCATTCACCCAACCATACCAATATATTGACGACATCTCTCACGGTAAATGAAACGCACTAGCATCGTGTACAATAGCAAGACAAGCCAATGGAAGTCCACAGGATAAGACGTTTCCCTGAACCGTATACGATAAGACGTTTCGTATACTCATGACCCAGACAAACAAGTTCACGGGATAAGACGGTTCCCGGAACCATGTACGATAAGACGTTTCGTACACACAAGACTCTAATCCTCTCGGTAGGACGACGATAATAATACGGTCCTAGTCTAAACCTGGCCAGACTCTCGGGATAAGACGTTTCCCGATTCGACATGTGGTAAGACGTTCCACATCCAAGACTCGGTCAATCATAGACGCCGAGTACCCCAAATTCGGTCAACCTTCACGAAAGAGGCGGAAAGAGATCTATAGTCAAAAGTAAAGCTAGTACGCTACATGCAATGACACCACCTCGCAAGGATACTACATTTGACGGCCGGGTCGATCAACGCATTGCGTTCGCCTCCTAACAACGTCGTCATATCCCCACTAAACATGCATACAAGCATCAAGGATACACCCCATCGCTCCGACATTCCAGTCTAACGAGTATAAGGGTGTAGCCGGGAAATGAGAGTTCAAAGCACAAATCATTAGTGCTCAAATCATACATTAGTAAAAACCGACTCAAAGTGGGAACATACCAAAAACCGTCACAAAACATGTGAATAGGGATTCATATAAGTTTAAATATGATAAACATGAGTTAATACATGATACATAAGCATTAGAACAAGTTTATGAAGCATAATGAATAAAAACATAGATCACCTCTCCAAAACAACATTGTTTGGAAACCAACGAAAACAAGGGTCCACTTCAAACGGTCATAACCAGAGTTCTAGACATGAGAATGCATAAATTCAAAGTGGAGGTGATAGCTTATCCTCTTACGGTTCCAACGAATGGTCACAAACCCAAAACAAGCAAGTAACGAAGGAGATATGATCATTTTACGAAAAAGGGTCAGTGCAGTGAAACTGCACAAGTCACGACCGTGACTTGTATTTCACGACCGTGAGATGTGTTACCAAATCACCCGTGAGCCTTCACCAAAATTCAATCCTATCATTTCCAATTCTCATAATCCATTTCTAATACTATCAACAATCAATATTCATCATCAACAATCATCAAACAACAACAATCATTATCCATAACATAATTCCTAACTTTCTTATCGTATTCTAAATACGAATCCTAGCATATAAAGCATGTAAAACACGTAAATGATACCGAGTAACCCTTCACCGTTACCTTTTCGCGTCTTTAAACGGTTACTAAGCTTTCCTAATCTCCACCTACATAATATTAGATAATAAAAGATGAATATCTTTCACCTTGAGAAAGACGGATAATTTAAAAAGCGAGAAAGACGGTAATTTTATTACCAATACGGATAGAGGAAGGTTAGGGAAGAAGAATAAGACGAACTTACGTGAATTCTATCAAGTAACGAAGAAGTTACGATGATTCAAAGATCGAAAAATGGATGGAACAAGGGTTTTGATTTTCTTATGAAGGAAGAAAAGGGGAATTGTGTTTGTGTAGGAATTTAGGTTAAGGAGTATGAGTATAAGTAAGGAAAAAGTCAACCAAAAGTCAAAGACGGTTCGAAAGTCAAGAAAATTCAAAGACGACTTAAAATTCAAGAAAAGTCAAAGACGACTTAAAATTCAAGAAAAGTCAAAGACGACTTAACATTCAAGAAAAGTCAAACTCGACTCAAAAGTCAAGAAAAGTCAAACTCGACTCAAAAGTCAAGAAAAGTCAAACTCGCTGATAACGGGATTTTCATGGAACTCACAGAAATCAAAATACGAAACTCGAAATTTAAATCGACCGAAAATAATAAAAAGCCATAATTAAAACTTAAATTCGTGAAAAGATTTCGTTAACTATTTCTACTAGTAAAAATAGGGTCCACATTCCGGGTGTTTACAATCACCCCTCCTTTTTTTTAAAAAGTTTGTCCTCGCAACTGAGAGTAGAAAACAAAAGTATCAAGGATAAGAATCGGTTTTCAAAATTAATACGAAAACTTTTATAAGGGAAACATTTATGAAACGAAGTTCATCTAGAAAACGGTTTAAAGAAGAATTTTCAGCGAAACTCTATTTACGGATCACAAGAATGCTCGTCGCGAACGAGAACTCTAATTATCCAAATCAAATTAAAGTCGAAATAGTGAAATCGAAGTTCAAAACAAACGTTAGTCAGTGCAGGACTAGTCATCAGACGTCTCCAATAACAAGTCCAAACATCCAACCAAACGCAAAATCCAGGTATAAAAGCAAAAGAAATCCATTTTCTCCAAAAAGAGGGTACACAAACCATTTTTAAACTTCTTTGAAACGTTAAATTAGAAATATAATATGGAAATTTGAAAGTTTTATCAAAGATATAATCAAATAACAAGACATTACACGTACATAGAGCGACTCGAACTTAAAGTTCACAATCACGATAACAAAATATATATAAAACACGCACAAATGAAACAAATCGAACTCTTAGGGATATGAAGAATCACGATGAAGTCGGCAGGAAGTTCTACAAAAATTCGACATCACTTACTCTACTAATAAACCAAATCCTCAAGAGAATACAATTTATCCATTTTGCAACTCATCAATTTAAATCATCAATTCCCTACAAAAATATTCCATAATCACGAAACTTCGAGTAACAAATCTCAATTATTCGAATCCAATTAGAATCTACTAAGGTCCATCGGCACGGTAGACTCCACGACTAACAATCCACAAGGTAAAGAGACTTACCATGAAATCCTTTAATCCAATTTACTTCAAACTCATTATCCTAAATTTACAAAGAACTTTCTCATCCTCGAAAGTCAAAACACAAACCACGCAACAAAACATAATCATCTAGGATCCAACTAGCCTCATCCAAAGTCTCACGACAAGGGAAAATTCACAATCCATTATCGGTTATAAGAATTCTTTAATAAACCAACATCCTTATTTCGATCATTACTACGCCTGAAACCTCAAATATAAATAGCCACATTAGCAAAACTACGGAGGTTACTAATCCTCAAGATAATGGGTTCACCATTCTATCTTTATATTCCATAACAACTGAGCACTCACTATCCAAAGCTTGCTACGAATATTTCTCAATCTCAAATTATGATTCCTTAAGAATAAAAGAGAATTACTAACTCCAAACCACAAATGATCAATCACTTGGCAATCAGACAACCATTCAAATCATATCGTTCATCTAAAACTCAATATGAATCGATTTTCATTTACGACAAAACTCCTCAAACTTTGGGTACCGGGTCAATTTCCCTAAAGCAAGGTCTCTTTTAGAATCCACCAATTAGAGACATCCAATTCCCAAATGATATACCAAGCAACCGCTATAATACCCAACAACAACGAACTATTATCATGATCAACTAAATTCTCAAAACAACACTACAATACCAAACTCCGAATCTAACATCACCAAGAGAGGATACATTAACACTATTAGGATTCATCCTAGAGCTTAAGTCTTATTTCTCATGATCAAATACAACCTGAACTTTGCTCAATCCAAAGATACATCTTCTAACTAAAGAATTCCAAAATTCATTACACTTATTCTTCTAAGCTTTAGAAACGGAGTATCCAATCCACTAGAGAAAAGATGAAGGAGCAACGAGATAGGAAACGATAAGGAATCTCAAGGAGAACATGAGAATAAATCAAGCACGAGATTACAAGAGAGGAGCGCTGAAAATAACGAGGTCAAGAAAGAGACAAAGCAGATAGTAGAGTATGAATATATCCGAGTAAGAAATAAGATACGAGCATGCGATTTCTTAAAGATCAATCTTGACAAAAACATTCAAGAATGGAAATGAAAAGGGACAATGGCACGGGTAATGGTTTAAGGTTTAATCCACAAAATTTCTCCTTTCAAAATTAAGGCGATAATAAAACCACTTAATTATTCCTTTACAAAGGCCTCTTACCAGGGACCATCATACCACGAGCAGTCATCAAAGTAAGGTACCCTAGACTTGATAAATCGACTACAACCCAAATCATCCATCCTTTCATATCACACGGATTCCCAATTGCGGAATTGAAACCCAAGTATAATAACATTCCTTTAGCTCAAAAATTCAACACAACCTCAAAGGTTTGTTTAATTGAATGACCAACAAATACTCTCTTATACTCGGTCATTTTCAAGTCTATAGCCCATGAGTTCATTATTATCAAGGTACAACATCAAGCCAAACATCATCATTAACATCCCAAGGTATTTCCACCATAGATCACATCATCGAATCTCGCTCATATCTATAATCCTCAAGTAATATGGTTCAATTTACAACGAAACCTTACTACTTCAAACAAGTCTCCGATACCATAAGATAAGATCATATTTTTAAATCCAAGAATTATAGCCAAAAGCTTTTCCACCAAGCCTATACTCACAAACACACAAAAGGAAACCACAAGACGTCACTAAATCTCAAAAGCATTTTACAACTCAAGGCCTCATTCAAACTCCTAAATTCAAAAGAATAAATCGCTAATGGGTTAAGAAGTCTTAGCCCACTCATTCAACCTTACACCTTCAAATATCATGAACTACATTAGTCATGGCAAGCATCAAGCATTAAAATCATTAAACATACCTTACCACACTTTCCTCAAATCACAAGTTCATTCTAACAAACACTAATAGTCCACAAAGTCTAAAATTCTTCCAACCAAGTACAATATGCCACAAACTAAAGGGTATGGTGTCCACAAAAGGTCACATAAGGAAGTTGATGGTACAAATTGATAAAGAGGAGGAAAGTAACAAGAGTAATTTCCAAGGGGAAAAGAAGTTAGATGATGAAGAAGCATTTAGATAGAAGGAAGAGAGCATAAAACAATAAGGACGAGAGAATTCATAGATGAAGAAGAAATACACTTCAATTAGGCTTGTAAATCTTCAAATTTTCGGTAGAGTATACTTCTTCTAGGTAACACAAAGATCCACCTTAAGACGGTAGATACAAACAAACATAACATCACTCAACACAATCAACAAACAAGTTAGAACCTAACAAACATCAAGTACACCAAGACTACCACCTTAGGTCCTTAAGTCTACCCATCTCTCATTTATTATTTCAAGGTCAAGTAGTTTAAGTTTAGGGTTCACGTGTGTGCGTCGGGAGCGATAAAGCTCTGATACCAACTGTGACAACCCTCGCGAATGCGGAAATATAAAACATACAAGCATGTGAATTATATAGCGGAAATATGAAGTTTTAAAAACTTTTATACATGCAAGGAAAGAATACGAGGAGTGTCATATATTACAAACTAGAGTACGAATTATACCACACCAAGAGACGAAGTCTCTCCAAAAGGTTAACAAGTAAAAGTGATCTTACAAAATAGATGGGGTATTTTCGAAATAGATGGGGTATTTTCGAAATAGATGGGGTATTTTCGAAATAGATGGGGTATTTTCGAAATAGAATTAGCAACTAGCTAAACAACGTCTAGAGGTGTTTCATCCAGGGACAACGCCCGCTAGCTCACACCCGAACCCAAAATAGCATAAGCAAAAAGCCATCCATGCAAGCAACCTGTTCATTCATGAAAAACATGAACGCCACAATCAGTGGGGAGTAACTCCGGGTTCTCCCAGCCATATCACCTTTAACGTACATATAAGGAAATACAAAAGTAGAGCATGCATATATAGATATACATGTGAGTTACGATAAGAAAAGATAGGCAATACAATATTAATGATAAGATCATGTGGAAATCAATTCCGAAACCATCATGTTATTCAAAGACTCGGGAAAGACACCCTTAGGCAACTATATACTCACTAGGGCTTACATCTCACCGTTAGCGGCATATACTTGATAAGATTGAGACTCGACAAACAAACCATACCAAGTCAATCAATGATCAATCATATAATCATTCATCCAACCATACCAATATATTGGCGACATCTCTCACGGTAAATGAAACGCACTAGCATCGTGTACAATAGCAAGACAAGCCAATGGAAGTCCACAGGATAAGACGTTTCCCTGAACCGTATACGATAAGACGTTTAGTATACTCATGACCCAGACAAACAAATTCACGGGATAAGACGTTTCCCGGAATCATGTACGATAAGACGTTTCGTACACACAAGACTCTAATCCTCTCGGTAGGACGAAGATAATAATACGGTCCTAGTCTAAACCTGGCCAGACTCTCGGAATAAGACGTGTTCCGATTCGACATGTGGTAAGACGTTCCACATCCAAGACACGGACTTACAATAAATATGCCGAGTACCCCAAATTCGGTAGATCAATTCACGAACGAGGCGGAAAGAGATCTATAGTCAAAAGTCAAGCTAGTACGCTACATGCAATAACACCACCTCGCAAGTATACAACATTTGACGGTCGGGTCGAACAACGCATGCGTTCAACTCCCAACAAAGTAGTCGTATGCCCACTACACATGCAATTAAGCAGTAGGCAGTAGATTACTCTCCGTTCCGAAAAACATTCCAGCATACGACACGGGAAGGTAGCAGGGAAGAGAGTACAAAGCACAGACAAAATAGGCTCAAACCTCTCTTTGTATAAACGACTCAAAGTGGGGCATAGCAAAAAACCGTAACACAAAATTGTGATACATGGAAGAATAATAGCATATATCCAAAACATGAATCAATACATGATACCCAAGCATTAGACCAAGTTTAAGAAGCATAATAACTAAGAAACATAGATAACTTTCCAAAACAACAAGCTTGGAAACTAACTTAAACAAGGGTTCACTTCAAACTGTCATAACTAGAGTTCTAGATATGGAAATGCAGAAATTCCAAGTCGAGGTGATAGCTTATCTTATTACGGTTCCAACGAGTGGTCACAAGCCCAAAACAAACAAGTAACGAAGGAGATATGAGCATTCTACCAAAAAGGGTCGGTGCTGTGAATTTACACGAGTCCACCCGAGAACCAACAACCCATTTCCATCATTTCCAATTTTCATAATTTACTTCTATCAACTATCAACAATCAATATCCATCATCAACAATCATCAACTAACAACAATCATCATCAAACTCAAAATTTCTAAGCTTTCTAATTGTATTCCAAAAAAACGAATTCTAACATGGAAATCATGTAAAACACGTAAATGATACCGAGTAATCCTTCACCGTTACCTTTACGCGTCTTTAATCGATTACTAAGCCCTCCTAGTAGTCTCCACCTACAATTAGGCAATATAAGATGAAATATACTTCACCTTGAGAAAGACGGATAATTTAAAAAGCGAGAAAGACGGTAATTTTATTACCAATACGGATAGAGGAAGCTAAGAGGGGAAGAATAAGACGAACTTACGTGAATTCTATCGAGTAATGAAGAAGTTACGGTGAATCAAAGATCGAAAAATGAAGAGGGAGGCTAGCTTGAGATTTCTTAAAGAGGAAATAATTTGGTTTGATTTTGAGTAATGAATTAGGTTAAGGGAAATAGAGTATAAGTAAGGAAAAGTCAACCAAAAAGTCAAACTCGCCTTAAGACGGCTTTTTCATGAAATCTCGCAGAAATTCCAAATACGAACTCGGAAATTCTAAATTCGACTCGAAACATAAAAAGCTAATTAAAACTTAAAAAATTGCTGAAAAGATTTCGTAAAAATATTTCTACTAGAGAAAATAGGGTTACATTTCCGGGTGTTAGAAATCAACCCACATAATTAAATCTCAATAATAAAGAATACAAAAGGGATGATGAATATTATAGTCAACTGTTCAACATAAATCAGTAACGACTGGCTCAATTGAGTTTGACGTTACTGTCGTGTCACGATGGTGATCAGTTGATCCCTTGAGGTCACACCTAAAGGGCAATCCTCTAATCATATACATTAATTAATTGTATAGCGATACAGATTAATTAATCCCTTAAACTGAACCAAGTTTAAATTGTAAGTGAGAATTATATCTTATTGTAATATGATTAAATAAGAATCATTTTGGTAATTTAATTGTTATATTACTACGAATGCATTATGTTTATGAAACATTTGAGATAAGTGAAATTTGTCGATTATAATTACAAACTGTTGTAGATTATATTAACCAAATATGAGATGACCCATTTTATTTACATGTAATTATTAAATGTGACTTAAAATGTTAAGTCTAATTTCTTTGTTATGAAATTGCATTTAAATTAGTTAAATGTACATTTATAAGCCTAATTACATGTTACATGTCACATGTCACATATGTGACAAATGACAAATTACAAAAATAAAATGAACTCCCATTTTATGTTGTATAACCGGTTGGGTAGGGTATTAGGGTAGGATTTAGGTAATTATAATTGTTCTAATTGAGAATTAAACAATATGATTACCTACCTAAGCCTAGATACCTATCTAATATCTTGTTAAGAACAAAAGCAATTCACCCTTACCCATGCTTAGGGTGGGCCAAGCATGGCTTGTACAATAAGGAGATTTTTCTCCTTATTTGTAGTTCATTCATCTCATAAGAAAATAACATACTTATCTCTCTTATTCTCAAACTTCTCTCTAAAACTTAAGAAGTTCATCTTAGAGTTTATATTTTCTAATAACATTACTAGTGTAGTAATAAGAGGTTATTAGATTTATTTTTAGGGATACTACTTTTAATACTAGTATAATATTTTAGTAGAGATTAAAATGTTTGTCTTGGGTGCAACTTAGAGGAGTGTTCTTAGACTAAGAACTTGGAGTTCATCCTTATTATTTAAGCTCAAGAACAAGATTAGGAAGGTGTCCTTATCTTGTGCCCATATTTGTTCCAAAATCAATGTAAGGAAAATGGTTCTTCTTATTTTGTATTATTTTGCTATGAATGCATAAGATCTATTTAGTTTAAGAGTAAACTAAATGTATTATGATATTAGAAGTGTCTAATATTGAGTTTAAGAAACTTACATAAATTTCCTACCCTTAAGCCAATAATAAGTAGCCACCATCACATAACTGGACACCTTGTCCCGACCACCTCGTCTCGATATTATGGTGCTCCACAAGAAATTGAAAAGAAATTTCATTTTGGGCGGAAAATAATCAGCCAACACATAACTTGTACCTGTAGCATTGATATGAAAGTACTGTTTAATTTCCAACTTAACCTCGTCACTCACCTCACCCCATTCCGTACTCGGGTTGATTTTTATCTCATCATCAGGGACGTAAGACAGAGTGCAAAAATCAGCAATGGTGATGTTGATCTGTCAACCATTAATCACAACATGCAAATTAGCGTTATGAATAGAAGTAGAAGCGAAGAACTGATTACCTCGATTGGATAAACGAGACCCGAGAACTTACAAAATTTTAAGCATTCTTGAAATTTCAAGATATCAAAGAACAACCGATGAGCATCCATCTGACCATACCACGATTCAGGATAAAAATGGCAAGCATGTAACCCGTATTTGAAAACCTGGTTGACAAGAGTCCGCTCCTTTTTAGTGAGTTGGAGTTTGTCGAGTCCATGTCCCGTGGTGTGGTCCATATATTTGCGAAACAAGGTCCGCTTATTAGCGTCGCGTGTCACCACCTCCTTAACCTCCTAAATTGGAGGGTCCTCCACCACTGCCTTATTTTTTACCCCTCTTGAGTTTTCGACGTTTCCCAACCGTACTCTGTTCTCCTCGATCATAGTCGGGGTTTTGGGTTGGGAAGGGATGACGGGTTCAGTGGTGGTTTTAGGTGGGTTAGGCGAGTGGGTTTTTGATCGGGTAGAGGCAGTGGTGACGCGGGTTGTTGGTTTTGGTGCCATTGTGATGATGGTTGATGTGAGAGATGAGAAAGTTATGATGGTGATGTAAGGGAAATGGGGTGTATTAAAGGGATTTGAAAAGTTTTGACTTTTGGGTTGTTGTAGTGTAATTAGGCCGGCGGTATATATGGGTAAGTGGGACTAAGTGATATTTTTTATTATTTGGTTAAGAGAATCGAGGGTACGTATAGTAAAGGATAAGATTAGGTAACTTTTAGGTTAGTTGGATTTGGTAAGGATTTTAAATGTAACTTGGTTCATATGTTCACACATAAAATGAATACTTGCCAAACATAAATTCTTCTTGAAATATAACATGAAATTTAGACGTGAAAATTCTTGCAGCGGAAAATACGGACATAGTCTTACAATCTCGTCTAAATCTAGTCAGTCATAAAGGTACGAAAAATTCATGACAAGTTTAGATACCACCAATTAAACCAATTTCTAACCTCAAAGTCTCAAAACATTCCATAGCTAACACCTTAGTTAGAATGTCATCCCACTGTTTTTCCGTACTACAAAATTCAAGCCTTATGTTCCCCTTTTCTACTTGGTCTCTTATAAAAGGGTGTCTAATTTCAATGTGATTTGCGCGAGAGTGTTGCGCGGGATTGTCTTAAAAAAATAATAGCATTCGTATTATCACATAAAATAGGAATGCAACCAACATTAACATCATAATCAGACAATTGTTGCTTAAGGGAAAGTAGTTGAGAACATACCAAGGCTGCAGCAATATATTCAGCTTCTGCAGTAGATAAGGCAACTGAGTTTTGTTTCTTTGACCCCTATAAGATTAAGTAAGGTCCAACAAATGTGGCAATGCCAGATGTACTCTTTCTATCAAGCGAGCAACCTGCATAATCTGCATCTAAATACCCTATGATATCGAAACTATACTCAAGTGGATACCCAAGATATAGTTTAGAAGTACCAATCAATTACCTCAAATTCTCTTTACTGCAATCATGTGTGATTCTGTAGGGCACGGTTGAAATCGAGCACAAACGCATACACTAAACATAATATCTGGTCTACTTGCAGTTAAATAGAGAAGTGAGTCAATCATACCTCGATAAGTTGTCTCGTCGACAGACTTACCATTTTCGTCTTTTCTTAATTTCTTATCTGTGACCATTGGTGTAACAACCCGAAAAGTACCCTATTTTCTTGTAAAAATATTTTTACGGATACTTTTCAGCCTGTTTAAGTTTTAAAGTGGAATTAATTGTTTCCAGTCGAATTTTGAAATTCCGAGTTCGTATTTGGAATTTCTGCGAGATTCCAATGGAATCCCGTTTTTAAGTCAACTTTGACTTTCGTTGACTTTTTCCGACTCGCCTTGTAATTTTGAAGACCGAAATTTTATTTAAAAAAATAATATTTTTAATTTATTTTTAGTAAGATTTATTTGGATTTATGAAAATTTAATATAATTATTTTGAATTTATTTGGAATTAAAGAATAACTTTTACGGTTTTAACCCGAACATCATTTATTCCCGGGTCAACTTCAGTCCCGAAACCCGACTTTGACATGAGTCACACGCCCCATGTCACTTTTTTTCC